>CAIGQW010053321.1:3312535-3323222 GCA_903798125.1 Danio choprae
GAAAAGGTGCTGACTGAAATTAAATTACATTCAATTACAAAAATCAGCTCATGAAGTGACTCAAAACTTTGGCAAGTGAAATGTGTAAAATGTCAGCAAAATCTGAATCTTATGCTCAGCAAATCTGCTTTTATTTGAATAAAAATGCAGTACAGAGTAATACTGTGAAATTTATTGTGAAGGTTTACAGTTTCTTCAGCTTCATTCAGTATCACTTGATCCTTCAGAAATAATGTAAATTAGTTTATCTGTTGCTCAAACACGTATTATTAATGCAAATGTTAATACTTTATCAACGTTGATATTTTTTGGGCATAGAAGGTTTAAAAGAACATTCTTTAGTAACATTTAAATGTATTCTCGTGTATTGCCGTGTTCATGTAGGTTTCCTCCGGGTGCTCCGGTTTCCCCCACAGTTCAAACACATGGCTGTAGTGTATGAGTGTGTGTGTGAGAATGCGAGAGTGTATGGGTGTTTCCCAGTACTGGATTGCGGCTGGAAGTGCATCCGCTGCGTAAAACATATGCCGGAATAGTTGCCGGTTCATTACACTGTGGTGACCCCTGATAAATAAGGGACTAAGCCGAAGGAAAATGAATGAATGATGAATTTCTTTCAATTAAATAAGAAATAATTGTACTGAAAGTTGTAGTGCGGCTTGAATCTAAAAAATGGTTCTGTTATAGCGTCAGTACATTCACTGTAGTGTATAATTCTCTCACACTGCCGCACACACACTTTCTTCCATCTTCACTACAGTCTCGTCTCATATCCTCCCATGGCTGTTCTGAAAGCTTTCTCAAAAAGTGTCACAGATCATAATGGGGTTATGTAGTGTCTGGAATCCACTGAAGCTTGTAAGAGATTTGGGGGGAAATGGCTTCATTGGGAAAATGGAAGTGATTGTGCTAGATTTCTCACTGGGTCAGAGGCCCTTGATGGACCTTTTCCATAACAATGGAGCCTCTGAACGCCAATAGACAGTGTGCCCAATTCATTCTGTAATGGATCAACTGAGAGGGCAAATCCTGCCATTGCCAAGATGACTTGACTGTCAGAAAAATGTCAAAATGTGGAAGTGCTGCGTTGAAAGCCTTTGTGCCGCCAAGGTCGAAGGGGTTTGTTGCGATAAATTGGCAGCGTTGATGTCACATTGGATTATGTAGTACATTAACTTACACTGTATTGGCAAAAGACATGGAAGTGCTGCAGTGCTGGTTTCCTATTGCATGGAAATATACTGTACTATGGCACAGAAGTCAACAAATATTTTCTACAAGCCTGTTTGACGTAAATAGGTCAAGTGTGATATGTTTGATTGCTGACATTTGACTCGAAGTGATCATTTTTCACATTCAAGTGTGTCATATTGGTCAATGACATATTTTGACTATTTTTTCTCAGGATTAATAACTGATGCCTATTAAAGTTTTAGGATAAACTGATTACAGCTTGCATCTCATTTAAAATGTTTGATTAGAAAATGCATTCTGAGAAACCCACAGATTAAAATGCCAATCTTATGTAAACCAATCTAAATTGAGGCTGATAGAGCTAGTTTTAGGATACGTGGACCTTCATATTAGGGGGCGTTTTTAAATGTGGATGTAAAAGAGATGATGTTTCTGTTATTTCGGTCTAGTTTGATTCGGAGTTTCAGTCTTATATTTCGTGCTATATTAAACCTGATGTGGTTCATTTTTTGTTAATATGAAAATATTTCTACAACAACGCAATTGACAGGTATACAAATAAGCAACACATTCAGTGGTACTGTCACAGCTTAATAGCTTTAATAATTAATATATAAACCCTGATTTAGATCTTTGTTGTCTTCATTTCGTAAGTCAAGTACATATTTATTTTTATTTCCATAAAGTTGGTTTCATTTTGCAATGATCTTTGTTTAAGCTGTCAAAATTTGCTATTTTTCATATACTGTGCTGTATATCTTTACATGAGAATGCATGTGAATAAAGTTGGAGAAACATAATTACCAACTTTTTAGAGCTGCAGTGATAATATTTGTAACAACAATTAAGTAATCATGAAACTGATATTTACCACAAGATACGGTATTTATGTACTTTATGCAGGTAGATATGCAGAATAATATAAACAGTCAAGCCTTTTTAATGCTGTTCCATGTCTGTAAGGCCATTGATTATTAATACTCTCTTGTCAGAATGTGGTAATAATTCCAGAAAGGGCATCCATCATGAGCCCTTAAGTTATATTTTGGTTGGTGAGTCTGAATGTGTAGGAGTCCATGTGTAGTGTGTCACAGTGATGTTTTTTTCCTTAATTTTTATGATTGTTTGGTTTTTTTCTTGTTTTTCTCAAGAACATGGATCAATAGATAAAGAGGCACTTTATTAAGCTGCTAATTTTTAACTCTAACAAGGGGGCCCTTTAAGATCTTTACTGGTCTATAGTAAAACATTGACCACTGACAAGACATTTATGTCAAGGTTGGATTGTTTGGTGAACATATGGATGCTTCAGGTCATCAGCAGTCGTTGACATGGAAAAAAAATGACATACTTCAGCAGACAAAATGAAAAGACATACCTCAGCAGACATGTAAAACTAGTTAGGTTATAAGGTGGAGATATTTCTTAGAATCATGAAAGTATGTACAAATGACAATAAACCGATGTCTGTGAATAAAAACGTATTTAAATATGCTTTATTTAATTATTTATTATGAAATAAATCTTAAATATATTCCATAAAGTAATTGTTTCTTCGTTTCTTCATCGTTATATATTTTTATACAAAAATTTTCTGTTTAATAAAGGGACTACGCCGAAAAGAAAATGAATGAATGAATGAATGAATGTTTATAGCTGTAATAAAAGTAACGTATGGAGCATGTGCACAACACTGTTTTCAACATAATCTGAAATATTTTACTATATTTTGGCTGGTCATTTACACAACTGTGGCATTTTGAAGCCCTGAAAATTCATAAATGTATCCTTGTTTCTCCTTCAGGTGATTCAAAGTTAACTAGCTCATAGTAGCAGGGGAGTTAAGGTTTTACTGTATGTCCCAGTACTGGAGAAGGTGCAAATTCTGATGCTAATTGCTTTAAATAACAGACTAATTAACAAAAAGACAATCAATTGTAGTTAAAGAGAGACTAAAGAGTTTGTTACACATTAGCTTGTCCTTTGCACATGCCCCCAGAGCCTTACAAATCTAACAATGGCTAGACACTGACACTGAACATTTCACTTTTCAACACAAGCAGCACACCTGGAATTCATTCATGAGCTTATGATGAAACAAATGTCAAATCCTTCACATGTAGCTAACATCAGAACAATATCGTTAGCATAACTAAAACCATGAACGCAATATGTGTATGCAATCTGCACCACCATGGGGAATCCATCAAGAATGGTTTACAGCCGATGGGAAAGCCTCGCTTTCCGTCATGCTGTTTGCATTATAAAACATTAATATTTAGGTTTGATCTTATCTGCCCTAAACCCTGGATGTCTCAAATTACAGCCTAATCTAATTTACATGTTTACATTATCTAGGATGATATAATTGAGGTTGATGACATAATTATTATTGTTTTTAAACTGTACATGTTTCCCAAGGTTGGTATGTTTTTGAAAGTCACTTTCTGTACAGACACATGCACAGTCTTGGGTTTTATGAATCTGTCTACAGTTAATGGCCATGAAATAAATCAGTTTAATTAACTCATAAAACGTTTGTGCATTAAGTACAGAATGTTTGAGCAGGGGTGCCGCTAAGGAGGGCGTTAGGACAATTCAAAGACCCCTCTTCCCATTCACTGCATGGCCTAGTCACTGCTGAGTGAGATCATCAGATGGTAAACTGTCAAAGCAAAGATGTCCTCAAGTTCAACCAAGAAGAATAATACTGGGTTCACACCAGATGCTAAGTATCGCTCTATATTAGTTGCGGGATGTTTTTTACCTCGCATGAAAGTTGAACTCAAACTCAAAACTTCTTTTGATGCAATTGAGGCAAATTTTGCATGTTCACATCAAACGCATCACTTCTACAGGTTGAAAGTTCCATGTGAAAGGGATTTCAAAGTCATTTTGCATCGTCTGGCAAAAGTTTGCTTCTATTCTATTCTATAAAACAGAAAGACAAAAAGGGCCGATAATTACTGACTGGTTTATGTTTATTCACCAAACTTCTTTTGCAGTAATGTTACCACTACTTACATAGCCAAGCATCAGATCCAATAGGTTATGTTTTTTCACTACTAAAACTAAAAAGAATTTCTAAACTTTCCTAGTAAGATTGTGATTGAGAAAATTAAACCCTGCTGAAATGCTTTAGTGTATTTTTATATAATAATTTTAGGGTTTTTCAGCATTTATTGATAGGACAGTGTAGAGAATGGACAAGAAAGCATGAGGAAGCAGACGGAGATGGGAAGGATCGACAAAGGACTTTGTGCCGGGAATTTAACTCGGGTCACCATGAGCACCTCAGTGCTATGTGTCGATGCTTTAATCACTGGGCTATTGGCGCAGACAAAAATCCATCCATCCATCCATCCATCCATCCATCCATCCATCCATCCATCCATCCATTTAAATCATTCGTTTATTTTTATTATTATTATTGTCCCAGTTAACCATTTCTAATAATATAACTGATTAAGTAGTCAGTACTATTCAATTGCAGGCAAATATTTTGAATAGCTAGGATGTCTTGTGTATTTGGTACAAAATAGATGTGTCGCATTTGTGTCGTACTCATATTTTTTCATAGGGCCCAAAAATGATAATGGCACCCCTGTTTTTAAGCAAATAACAATTATGAAAGAAAACAATAAAAGATAAAGTACAAAATTATCAAACCATTGTTCTGCACAACCAAGATGTAGTTACCTCAGTTAAATGTGTTGGATGACTGGGATGGGCTCCTAAGAAAGACAGTCCACTTAAAGTTGTCAATTTAACAAGCTGTCTGAAAGATAATGCCTTTTTTTAGTCACTCCTTTAAGATAAAAGCCATTTGGCACCAACAAAAACAGCTTCCAGAACAGTAGACACATGCTCAATGTTACAACTGTAAACTGTTTGGGGTTTTTTATCATACAAAAGCTCTTCATCAAAAATCTATTTTCTCATTGAGTATTTATTTATATAAGTTAATTTGCTTCACATGACAGTTTATTCTGTATTCATGTTTCTAGATGTTTATCATAAAACCACACAAATACCAACGGAATGCTCTGAGGATTTATTTGGCAACGGATTGCAATCATAAATTCAGTCTGAACATATGGACTAGCAATTCTGTGATAAGTCTCTCCTGCCAAAAGCATAACCTGAAAGCTGCATTTACTGCATCTCAGCACAAAGACATACTTATTAGAAGACAGATGGTTCTGTCCTCCAGCCACTGAGATGATGAGCATTTATCAGTCCTCGACAGTCAAGAACACACTCAGGAATGAGGAGGGAAAAGTCATATGAACGGCATTTCGCTGTCAAAAACAACTTAAGATCAAAGTGTGCGCTTTCCAGCCCTACATTCAATAAAAAGAGCTAAAAGAAATGCTTAGATTCAGACAAAGAACAGAAAACTCATCTTTATTCAATAAAATCAAATGAACTGAACTAAATGAGCTCATGGCATTTGGTCAGCCTGCCTGCTAGCAACACCAGATTGAGTCTGGTTTACATTCATTGCTGTTAATGAATACAGTTAAAGGGACTTTCCACTGCCTTAACATGCAAGCATGCATTGAGGCATCCGGTTTACTGGTGATGTATGAATAGCTTAACAATCTAACCACTAACTGCTGGGGTGCATTAGAGAAGATCAATGTGAGGAGGTGTTCCTCTGGTTTTACCTATATTTGACACATCACGGTTAAACAGCCCACTTAAATGCAGTTTAAGGAAGAATGTGGGGGATTTTTATGGTAAACTGTTTGACAATCTCTTACGGATTTATTCTCCTAAGTTCACCAAGTTTAAACCACATTTATGAAACTAAGATTTTCTGTGCAACTACAATGCAATCATAACACAGGGAGGAGTCCCAGTATAAATCACACTGCACCTCATAGCCTTACCTTTCAGAAACTTGATTCTTCTTTTTCTTTTTCTTTTTTTGCATGCAGATACCAATTTACATTACTGGAAAATGAAATGTACTCAACTGATGCAGTTATTAAGAATGTGTGTTATTGATGCTGGATGTATTCAGTGCTTCACAAGTTGGCAAAGACTGACAGTTTCCACACTTTCAGACCAATGAACGTACAGGGTATTTTCAGGCAGTCTTGATTACTAGATATGGATTTTATCTCACAGACAATCCTCACATGGCTAAAAGTGACCTTTGGACAATGCACAAAGGTTGTTTGTAATGACCCTACAAGTTTAAATTCAAAATTACACATTACTTAAAGAAAAAGGAAAATACTATGACATCAAATTAATGGAGGCTTAAAGGGATACCTGTAGTTCACCCAAAAATGTGATTTTGCAGTTAAAGAGACAGTTCACCCAAAACTGAAAATTCTGTCATCATTAACATGTTTGAGTTTCTTTTTTCTGTTGAACACTAAATATGTCGTTTTGAAAAATGTTAAATGTTATTTTTTAAATGTTAAAACCATTAACTTCCACAGTATTTGTTTTGTTGACTATGGAAGTCAATAGTTACTGGTTTCTAACATTCTTCAAATGATCTTCTTTTGTGTTCAACAAAGAAGCTCATAAGTTTTAGAACCATTTGAGGGTGAGTAAATAGTGAGTAAATTTACATTTTTGGTTGAACCATCCCTTTAATTTGTCCAAGATTTAGCTATTTTTTTTGGGAAGGACATAAAGATTTGAAACTGGTGATTAGCTAAATGAAAGTCATGGCTACCAAATGGCTAGTCAAAAAACAAAGACAAAACAAAATTATTACCTAAAGCTTCAGACAATACACTGAGGTCTATTAAAAAATGATTAGTCTATGCAAGAAACACTTTGACCTCCAGTACATCTTAGATGGCCTTGAGTAAAAGCAATGAACTGTAATTAGCCAAACATGTTATTTGGTCACTATTTTATATAATAATAATAAAAAAAAAATTTCCTGAAAAGCACAGTCCATACCGTGGGAACTAAGAGACCCATATTGTTGAAACATAAACACATAAACATGCAAAGACTTGATTTAGTAGTGCCATGCAGCCGTCCTTCACACTCTCATGCAGTTTTGACAAGCGTGCCGAGTGAATGCGTTAAAACACATCTCCCCACAGAGTGCTTACAACTGTTGAGGACCACACAACACTAACAGACACAAACAAAAGCCCTGGTCAGGACCGGTGAATGACAAACAGACAGACAGACAGGTGGCACTGGTTGAAAATGCATCTCTCTTTCTGCTAGAGCGAGAGAGAGAGATGGCATTCTAACCATCCATTACCTTTCAGGTTACTAACTGACAAGCACCGATACCCATCATGCTTCTCTTCAGGCAGAGAGTTGCACTCCACAGGGAGGCGGCCCTCATCCAGGAGTGTCCAGCAACTGTCCCGCAGGACTTCACAAGAACTGCGACAGGGCAGCAGCGGTCCAGACGGGCCACACCGCGGGGTCAGCAGCAGGCAGAAAAACCATTCCAAACTATGATGACAGTCTGACCTCAAAAGCCATGCCCATTCAGTCAAAACCATCCGAACTTCCTGCACGCTGCTTTGATTAAGGAAATTTGGCACAAAGAAACTCTCCACTCCCATTCTGGTGCAAAATGGCAAATCAGAATCGACCGGCAAGCAGCGCAGATGTTCGACGTTTGCTGGCATGCTGGCTACCAAAAACTCACTTTCAATGGTTAGTGCATTATCTGAGACAGCGTATTCGGAGGAATACGACGTCGTGTTAGCATGCGCTGCAGAATCATTTACATTGTTTCTAGCACTAACATTTTTGAAAGACATATTAACACTTTCATTAAATCGACTGTTTGCTGGGTCAAGTCCATCCGTCCGGTCCACATAGGTCACTTGATTATGCAAACTAACATTTTCATCAATAATACGCAAAATTTGGTCTGATGATGTAACATATTCATGCTGTCTTTCAAAACTGGATGATCCAGATCCGGATCCGGATTCTGTCTCAATCCCCAATCCAGACCTGGATCTGACCTCCGGTTTCCCTTCAAAACTGACCTCTTTCGCGACCTCTTCAGTTACAGAAGCACTTGTACCTGTTGTTCTGGATGGTTGTGTCCTCAGCAGGGATGTGGGCCCTACGGTGGTCAGGTATGCTGGTGTCTGCACGCCCTTCTCAGTTTCTTTGGAGTCATCAAACCAGAACCAGCCGTGTGTGTGGTGTATCCTCACGCATGCCAACATAAAGAGGCACAGCCAAAACCTGAGCTCAGCCATCATGTTCACTTGCAGTCATTCAGGAGTAAAAACAGGATCCTGACATGCCCTCCACTGTAATCCACACACACACACACACCACACACACACAGACTCGTCCCTGGCTCACCATAAAGTCACCACAATCAGCCCACAAGCCAGGCAGGGAAAAGCTTAGAGGAGGAGTAACATATTTAAAAGAGAGAGCAGGGGGCTGCTTCGTCATTGGCCAGGCTTGGGACCTTTTCCTCCCCCGTAAGCTCCATCTCCCCTTTGTCCTTGTGAATGAATGTCTCTGCTGATAGATATTCTTACCAAAAATGCCTGCAAGGCGCCCTTTTGTGTACGCCGGTGCTTCTAAATGCCCTCGCTGATGGAATTAAGAGTTGTTTTAACTTACTTTTACAGCCCTTATACAGGGGCGCACAAATTCCACAGTTAAAATGAATCCCCGGTTGCACAGAAACAAGCTGCTCGGGTACTCAAAACACCTCTTGAATGCAGGAAGTTACAGTATACTATAAATAGTGTTGTCATTTGCTGTACAGTAGGTGTTCATTCTGATTTAAAAAAGTAATACTTGATTTGCATTTTCTGTAGGAAATAAAAATTGTGTTTAGTTTGTTATCACAGTATAGAGTATATATTAAAGAGTTAGAAAATCAACAAAGTAGTTTTAGGACAGTAAGATATTGTAGAAGGTTCTAGTTTTATGCATGAAGCATATATTAAAGGGATAGTTCATCCAAAAATAGGATGAAAAGTGGTTCCATACCTTTATGAATTTGCTTTTCCTGTCGAACACAATAGATGTTTGAAAACGTTGGAAACCTCTATACATTGACTTCCGTAGTAGGAAGAGCAAATACTATGGAAGTCAATGGTTACAAGTTTCAAACATTTTTTTCAAAACAGCGTATTTTGTGTTCAAGAGAAAAACAAAACTCAAACAGGTTTGTGACAAGTGTAGGGTAAGTAAATGTTGACAGAATTTTCATTGTTGGGTAAACTATCCCTTTCAATAAATTAAAAGTATTACAAGTAGATTTATTAAAATCTATATAATGTATGTGATTATAAAGAAATCTCATTTCCTTTAAGCAGTTTATGAAATGCTAAAGATACACATCATTATTACCCTATTTTACACTATCTGTCATACAGAGCAACATATGCCAGTGTGAGGACAGTAATATATTAGATTAAAAGACCACAAACTCTTTTACACTGATATAAAACAAATATGTTTCAAAAAATGTTCTACAAATGTTCTGATTGTATTCATCAAATATGTGAAAATGCGTCATGGATTCCATAAAAATCTTACTTTCAATATTAAAAAGAAAGACTCTTCTGAAATCTCAACATTACGAGAGATTAGATGTCCTAAATCATTTCATAACTACATCATTGTAGTTCAAGCAAAAGAAGGGTCTCCAGTTTTGTGAAAACTGTCTAAGAACTCGTTCACCTCCAGAAGAAAGGGCTGAAACCAACTCTCTTCCAGTCTGTATGAATCTTACTCTCTCTGGCTCAAACTCAGAGCAGAAGGTGGACTCATTCGAAACTAACTGAGACACAGAAACAGAGAAAACTGGAGCTTGTTAACTTGTACAGACAAGCCTAGGAAAGCTGGTGACAGAGACCCTCTAAATGCTTACTGACACTTTATGAGGACTGTCAAAACCAGGAGTATTCTGTCTGAAGAAACGTACAAATATATGATATAAATATATGTTTTTTTATCAATACAATTTAATTGTATACAATCTTTTGGATTAGTCTTAATACCAGTAATACTATTCAGTCTTTCTACTTCAATACATTTTTAATTATGTTAAAATTAACATTTAATTAAAAGTTTAGTTTTTTGTTTTTTTTACAATTAACTCTTTTGACCATTATTTTAGTTTTAATCCTAAAATTTTTTACAATTTATTACATTTTATACAATTTAATTTATTCACATCTGTCAACTAGATTTAAAAATGCATATATAATTTCAATTTAAAAAATGTTTAAAGTTTTATGGATTTACTTTAGTTTTTATAGTATTCTAGTATTTATTTTTAAACACATTTGATATATATATTAAATTGAATACTATTAAAATAATATTTTTTTCAAAATGCAAATGGTCAATCAAAATCATGTACCATTTAATGTAGGAAAAAATGGACTACAATATGACATCAAATATTGAAAAAAGGTAAAATAATATGAAATATTAATAATAATAATAATAATAATAATAATAATAATAATAATAATAATAATAATAATAATAATAATAATAATAA
>CAIGQW010053321.1:3333780-3343831 GCA_903798125.1 Danio choprae
ATTATTATTATTAACAGCATCATAATTCACTGTTATCAATAGATAACTGTGTGTATACACTCTTGAAAATACAGTTTAAAAATAAATTAAAAGGTATTTATTCAAAATGTATATCCAATATAAAATGGTCTCTAAGCTGCAGATGGCAGATCCCAACATGCGACTAATTTTTTTAAATTGTTTTTTATTCATCCCATTTATAACAAATGCCCAACATGCAACTCATGTTTTATTATTTTTAATTCATCCTATTTATAGCATTATGCATATCTTTACTGTCACTTAAATGTCAAATAACAATTAATCTTGCTGAATAAAAGTTTTTTTTCTTTTTTTTTTTATTTTGCCACAATGCTAATGTTAGTGTATCTCATAGTGTATCCGCAAAAATATTAGGTACCACAACACAACTGTTGATAATTGTAAACGTTCCCTTAAGCAGGAAACAAAAAAAGCAGTCAGGAGGGTACAGGAGGATCCCCCCAAACTTCAAAGCCTAAGTGACAATGACAGGAATGTGTGGCATGTCTTCACGACACCAGCAGGCTATTGTGTGTCTCTCAGCAGGCAGAGAAACAGCAGGCCAGCGGCAGGAGGGTTTTTACATGCTAAACGCTGCTTCCTCAGGGAGACACACACTGGACTGGCCTTCACCCAGGGGGCAGAGGAGAGCACTGCTTCAATAACTAATAACGAAATAACTAAACTAATTTAGTTAAGAGGCATCTCTGGAGAGGAGGGTGGTCTGGTTTTATTTCATGTCTAGAGACTCCCAAGACTCACTCCTGATCACGGGCTTATACCGTAGATGATTAGTGTTAACATTTTACAATCCCACTTTGAGATCTCAAAATGAAAACCATCTTTGTGTCATTAAAAACTAAATATAAACAAAAGTGTGACAGAGCCTTTGGAATGACCTTTCTTGTTCTGTCAGGTCAGTAAATTCACAATTTTTGTTACTAAAACATCTAAATCTTTTAAAGACTTTTTGGGCTTGATGCCACCTCAGGTGTGCATTGATTTCCAAAAATTCAACAGATTAGAATTTAGCAATTCATTAATCCACTTATACCACGGTTCCCTAATAGCATTGTTCACATGTCCTCTTTCAAAACATTTGTCAGGGTTTTGTCCCCAAACTCGTTTTATAAACAGAAATCGCTCAGTGCTGAGATATTGAACACTGGAAAATATTACTTTTCTTTTTCTTTTTTTAAGGTAAGCGGTTGCAAACAATGTACATGGGCTGAATTTAAACTAATTACATTTAGTAATGCTCAACCTAATTTGTTGGTTTAAATTCAGCTCATATAAATTGTTTGCAAACACTTATCTTAAAACATTTTGTAAATGAAATTAATCATTTTTTTTCAGTGAACTGTAAATTGAAAGTTTTTTTCAGTGAACCTGCTTGGAATTACTTTACCTGTGCACTAATTATTTTCTTTATTTTCTATTTCCACCGGGGGATACTCATCCCGGGGCGACTACAGACTATGCAGCACCATTGATGCGATCCAAGACCTGTGAAGAGATGATCCCAAGGTATCCTGGACCAAGCCGTATCCCGAGCTGATGCTGTGGTGGTCATGGAGGAATGGAGTGCATGAGACTGATTCCTGAAAGGCCACAGTGACAAACGAGTTCACGCATTGATCCTGTAGGCCAGCCTGACCTCCCGCCAGTGCCCTACCCACACCTGCAGCTTTTCCACGATGGACGCAGAAAGTTTGGCCAAAAGAATAATGATTGTGCTTAACAGAGCCTGGTTTCTCTCAAGTTTTTTTTTTTCCCTTCACTTCGTCAATTGGTGAAGTTTTTTTGTTTTTTTTTCCTCGCCACTGTTGCCACTGGCCTGCTCGGATCAGGATTTGTGGAGCTGCGCTTTGGTGGATTTGCTCTTCAGTGTTTGAACTTTCAGCAGTGAAACTTAAACCACACTGAACTGAACTAAACTGAACTTCTACTCTGAAATCTGGACTTTACTAGAACTATATTAAGCTGCTTTGACACAATCTACATTGTAAAAAGCGCTATATAAATAAACTTGAATTGAATTAAATTTATCTGAGGGTGCACTTACACCATGCTGGGTGCGTTTCGTGGTTCGTTTGACAAGTTTGAGTGCTCCGAATCGGGCCCAGGCGCGGTTTAGTTGGCCGGCCCTGGCTCGGTTGGAAGAGGTGTGCCAGAGCGTGGTTCGGTTAAGCTTTGGTGTGGTACGCTTATAGTGTGAATGTAAAGCACGCCTGAGCCCAAAACTGAAGACGCAACGTCATTTTTAAAGGACTGTTTCATACGGATTGATTAATTATTCTTATATTTTCAATGAACGCAAACTGTCTTAGTTTATTAAAGATATAAACCCCTCGTTGCACGTCAGCTGCACCTTCAGCAAACCTCCTAATACGTGCAGTATGATAATTTATGAGCGTCAAAAGTGGTGGATCTGTTCCACAAAATATTTAACTGTGTGTCACTGCATCCCAAAGGACTAAAAATAATACAAAATGATATAACTAAAGCAATGTCCACTGTGCTCCAGCTCAGAAGGTAAAATGCTATGTGAATGCAGGCCATCGGGGGAGAGGGGAGGGGGTACAAGCGCACTTCGGCACGGTTTAAGGCAACTGTACCTAGTGTGAGTATGCCCTTAAAATAACTGCGTACCTTAAAATGCTCACCAGCCAATTAGAAACAAATAAAATAAATAAAACTATGAATGTGGGAACTAGCAGGTTTGCAAAATAAGGTCAGTTGCAGGAGGAGCAAGCCTGGGCAAAAACCTGTGTGAGAGACTGTTGTTTCAGCAGAAAAGTCTCCCATTGAGAAACTGTGCAGGAAGAAGAGGAGTTCGGCTTGAAGTCTGCAATGGAAAAATATCTCTCAGGACTCTGTCAGGGACGTGTCATGGCCCAGCAGCGCAGATAAGAAGGGCCTCCTCTTGACAAGTATCTTTCAGACCTCATTCAAGCCCTGCGCTCTGGGTAAACATGAAGAGAGCAGCCCAGAGGGTCTTTATCCTGCTCAGACATGCGCTACAGATGCTCTCATTCATGTCGTCAAACGATCGAAATGAAGCATCTCCTGGTGATCTTTCACAATGTCCATACGAACAAAAACTGCAGAATCAAAAGAGGCCAAATCTGGATGCATTGGGCATTATATGGGCTGAATCTAAACAAACAAATTAGGTTGAGCATTGCAAAATTTTATTTGTTTAAATTCAGTCCATATACATTGTTTGCAACCGCTTACCTTTAAAAAAATGATAATAAAAACTAAATACAATTAATTTGATTTTTTCAGTGTTCAATATCTCAGCACTGAATGATTTCAGTTTATAAAACGAGCTTATTGTGATTAGGAAACATTTCTACATCACAAACAGAGCTTCCTTATTAAATGCCACAGCAAGCTACACTGATATGTCTAGGGATTGTAAACATAATGGTATATATTTACTTTTTACTGTTGGTTGAGGATAATATAGTTTTAAAGATAAAGAGAATGCTTTGCAAGTGCTCTAAGGATAAGCTTTAGCATGTAAGGCACACTTTTAGCACGAGTGTCTCCCCCTGCTGTAGGATGAGAGGATTGCACAATGTAAATGTGATTTGTCACAAAAAAATGTAGGAAACTTTAATTAGAGTTCAAATGATCATACGCACCTATAATACAATTAGCTTTAAAACACTGTATAAAATGTTATATGTCATTATTAGTGCACTAGGAATAGAAAACACAATTTATTCATTTTGTCAGGTTAATATTAAATGATAGATATATTATTAGACTAGTCTGTTGTTTTTAGCTGGAGGTAATAAAAGAGAGATAAATCAAACATTTCTGAGAAATAATTTATGTTGGATCTACATTCAAGGGAAAGAACTAAGCTAAATCTAGAATAATCCTGTAAGTTAACATGACGTAACATGAAATATTCGTTATGAAGTATGATTTACAGGTTAAAGGAGGATGTTTTAAAAATTCTTCTAAAAGCCCATTAACTTGTTAAACTATTATATTGCTATATACTAATAACATTAACAATATGACTGCATTTAGAGGACTTAGAAATATGAGTATCAAAAATCACATTAATATTGACATAGGATATAAGGCATAAAAAAGGCTTGGTTAAGAAGTTGTACCTTTGCACAGAAAACATCTAGTTTTACTCATTTACTTTGCATTTATGAAAATAACTTATCCTCCTCCACTAGAGGGAACTACAAACACCCCCTGTGTAAGAATACAGCAAAAAAAATGACACGTTAAAATACAATGTGACAACTGAACCATTCAAATAAGCACTTATGATGTGAAGCAAACAAATATTGCTTTATATACTTATATACTGTAGCTAAAATCCCAGTTATTGTATGTGCACCTTTAATTCTAAAGTGGAAAATCATTTAGTTTGACATGCTATGATCATTTTACGCATTTACACCATGACAATATGCTCTATCACAGCACTGATAAAGCTTCAGTGAGTTTGATCGCTGAATCTATAGTTTTATCTAACACTGATCAAGCCTGAGGACAGATCCAGCATGTGCAGCAAAAGCATAAAAAAACACCCCCTACGGTCAAAACGCACCTGTTCAAACATGCATGCAGACACACACACATACACACACACTGTTAATAATACTTGTCAGCATCAGATGCTGTGCTCTCTGTAACATTGTGGTTCACACAGTTCATAGACGAGGGTCAGAAGCGAAAGAAAAAAACACAGAAACATAAAGGGGCGTCCCTCATCTGCTACTTAAAGTGAAGGCGTGTTGACATTAATGCCTTTTATCTTGTGCACATCAACACACTCGGGACCCATATAACATACGGTTACAATAATGTGCTGATTGCATTTCACTCCACTGACTCTATCAGGTTTGTTGCTCTCACGTACACAGACTCTGCATGTTTGGCTGATACGTGCAATTCAAAAGCTTGTTTCCACAAACATATCAAATGAAAAAACAATAAAGCAGTACAATTCAGATATTTTAATGGTAGTAATAATACATATATACATAAATAATTAAATCATTTATGATACTTCAAAAGATTTTTATTTTAAAGGGTATGGTGTTCTTGGAAACTTTATATTAAAATAATGTTTCTGTATTTAAAAAATATTAAGCAACAGATGCTTTTTATCACTGATAATTGATTGAATATTAATGTCATTCATTCATTCATTCATTCATTTTTCTTCGGCTTAGTCCCTTAATTATCAGGAGGCCATAGCGGAATGAACCGCCAACTATTCCAGAACATGTTTAACGCAGTGGATGCCCTTCCAGCCGCGATCTAGAACTGTGAAACACCCATACACTCTCACATTCACTCTCACACTCATACACTAAGGACAATTTAGTTCATCCAATTCACCTATACTGCATGTCTTTGGACTGTGAGGGAAACCGGAGCATCCAGAGGAAACCCACAGGAAGAACATGCAAACTCCACACAGAAATGCCCACTGGTCCATCCGAGACATGAACCAACGACCTTCTTCCTGTGAGGCGACAGTGTTACCCACTGAGCCACTGTGCCGCAATATTAATTATGCACAATATCATGTCATAATTCTGTCTCTCTCTCTCTCTCTCTCTCTCTCTCTCTCTATATATATATATATATATATAAAATTATAACACAATATTGTGCTAAGACACTGCATGTATATAATAAGAAATGTTTCTTGATCACCAAATTCTCTGAAATTTACATCACAGAACTGAGAGGCTATAAAGTACATTTATCATGCATTTCACAACATTAGTGTTTATAATGTATTTTACATCAAGTAAGCACAGGATTTTGATACTCAAAGCTTTTATGGTTTTATAGTAATGATATAATGAGAGCATGAAGCTCACACTGAGTGGCTTTAATGTATTTTTGATGAAGTAAATGCAGCCTTGATGAGCATAAGAGGCGTCATGATATCTTTCAAAGTGATGCCAGGATGCCCATAAACATTTAAGCAACTTTGTTTCCACATGCTGAGGCAACAATTTCACAGTTTTCACCTTAAAAAAAAAGCGCCATGGTCTTTTCCATTTTAAATGGTCACGCACCCAGCTGAAGTTTCAGTGCTTCTCCAAATCAACATGAAGAGCTGTATCTCAAACAAACAAAAAAAAAACTGTGAGCAAATCTCATGCTCAGGCATTTTCACAATGTTGACCTGAAACAACGCAGCATCAAAACCGCAAGCACATGTTCTCTATTACAGTTCCTGTATTTGTTAGGTTTGCAATAAAAGAGATTTTAATTAGCACTGCAACAATAAACCTGATTTCCCAGAAAAGCCTTGGCTAGAGATGCTCGAATATTTTGGTTTAAAAAAAAAATCCAGATTCTCCCAGAACTCTGAATAGATCACTAAACAAAATAGCATGACATTTACAAAAGAAAGTTTAAGGTTCTGAAAAGTGTTAATACTTGCAGTCTATTTATGTTACTTTGATAGTCTTTTTGCTGAATGCGACATGAACAATCATGAAAACTTCCATCATTATCTCTGTGTGAGTGACATGCATGCACAAAAGCATTTGAAAACAAAACTGAACACTTTTTAAACACAATTGTATCCAAATTTGCATCGCACATTTTATGCAGAGCCTCCTGTATACATTAAAGTAATACAAACTATTTTAAATAGATGATTACTCTATTTGATCACAATAGACAGACATACAGTATCTGTATGACTGACATGTTGATTTTGCACCGAAGCAGACAGAAAGGTATGCAATATGTATTTTGAATGATATATTTTAAATCTGAGCATCCACATGACATGGGGAGTAAAGCTGGGAAACAACGAGTGATTCCCCAGACGTCAACGATGAGTGACATATTTAGAGCTTTCTAGAATAAAAGCAGCCATCTAAAAATGGCATGTTCAGTGGGGTCGATGAATGTGCCAGATAACAGTGGAAAGAACTTAAAATGCTTTTCATTTTTGGTCATACATAAAAGAGTAACACGTCATCTGAAATTGCAAAAGGTCCACTCTTGTGTGTGTACACTCACAACAACAAAACATTGTGCTTTTGTAAAATATTGAGAACAAAATCAGTGCACGTACTCCTCCTCCTCTGCCGTGAAAAAACTTTGAAAACTATGAAAAGAGTAGAATGTGAATGTTGTCTCAATACCTACAATACCATACAAGCACATTTTCACAAATTATTTAAAAACTAGTCATTAACAATTACGCGTTAGAAGTGTTTGTTTTTTTTGTGGTTGAAATGGGCTATCACTGTTTATATATGTAAACTTTGTTATATAATATATATAGTACAAAACTATACATACAAATTTTAATCAAACAAAGTTCATAAGCAATTGAAGAGTTCAGATGCAAAACCCTTAAGTGCTGTCTTAAATTTCCATGGAAAATGAACCTTGTTTTCAGTCTCCTTTGTTTATGTTTAGTTATTTCACTTTAAAGATCATGAAAAGGACTTATTCTTGGCCATTCTGAAAACGTAGCCCTATAAACGTTTCTGGAGATCGTGAATTATGTATCCAGAAGTATGTACGGCTGCATTTAATCTTTAAAATTAACACTACGGGACAGTATGATGACGTTCCTTTTCTCGCTTACCAGCTGACCGCTTACCTCCATGTGGATGGCTTTTCTGCTGTTACCAGTTTGTCCGGTAGCTCGACATGTACGTCAGCAGAGTTGAGATGCAGAGAGGAGTTGACAGTAACAACGGGGTTCGAGTCCGGTGAAGAACGGTTTCAGATAGCAGGTAGGACAAAAGCCAAAAAATAAAATTAACAAGTAAATAACAGGGTGAGAATGTGGGAAAATCTGAAAACGTGGTAAAAATCAGGCTGCCGCAAGGGATTTTCTTTTTCAGGATTGCTTTTGAAAACACTGGTTGGGTTTAGGGAAGGGGTGGGCGGGTCAATTGGTGCTCTTTAAAACACTATTGGTTGGGTTTAGGGAATGGGGAGGGTGGGGGGGACTGGTCGGTTGGTCAGTCAGTCAGTCGACATCGGGCTCTGGTGGATTTACGTGAGAACAGCAGGCGCGAATGGCACTCGCAAGAGAAATTTGAGATCTGAAAAAGCATACACAGCAGCCTCTGGCAGATTCGCGAAAACAAAAACTGCAAAAAAACGTAGCTCCTGGGACGTATTTTGCTCTCTCCAGAAATGTATATAGGAGTACGTAATCAGAATGAGTGTGGGTTGGAAAAAAACGTTCATTTTAGAAGGAAATTTCAGATGGCATTTAGAGGTTTTTGCATCTGAACTCATCATATGCTTATAATCTATGGACTTTTATGAAATAAGAAAAAACAGAGAAAAAGTTATAAACAGTGGAAGATTACCAGTTTTGTTACTGTGAGAACTGTAATGTTTACTTTAATAATTACTATACAAATATTCTATACTATACTATATACAAATATACTATTCTATATATCATACCACATATAGATTTTTTACATCATCTTAAATAATTATGTAATGAATCACTGGGATTTGGATCCTGATTTAACATTAGAATATACATTTTTTTAAATGGACTCTGATATGTCAGTGTAGACCATTAGGGTGCGCTGCTGAGTCCAGTGCCTGAGGGTCTCTCCGGGGTGCTGAGTGCAGCCTTTCCCTCATTGGCCTCATTACAGAGGACACCTCCATCAAAGACTATCATTATCACGGCTTAGGCTCAGTGCTAAGTTACAGCTTGTGTGTGCATGTGTGATGTGGCTCGCTGACGGCCCTCATTGCAGGACATGGGACCCGTCTGGCAGGAACAAGCCTTGCCTGTGTCTTGCTGGCTAATTATTTACCTGTGCTGAGATTTCAGACCTCTGACACGACCGAGTCAAGGACAAGGTGTGTCGTCCCCCTTCAAAACATCCCTCTTCGGGTCATATTAACTGAGCGCAAAGGGTGAGGCTTGGATAAAGCAAACATGCCTGAGGATAGGCTTTGTTGAAGCTGAAACTCACATACGAGATGAAAACGACTCATTCTAATACAGCACAGTGAGTTCAAGCCAACACTTGCCTACACAAGTGAACAACCATGGCATAGGTTTGCATTAGTGATATGCTAAAATTCATAATTTGTGGTTGTACAAACTGTGCAGAGTGCACGTGACAGATGACAGATTGTAGCCAAAGTGGAATTTTTTTAAAAGATAAATAAAACGAAAAGAAAAGAAAAATAAAGTTATTTGGCTTTAAAGTCAGCATGAAGTTGATATTGTTCTTTTTTTCCCTTAACGTGACATACATGCAATTGAAACGGTCATGATATTAGAAAAGAAATGTAGGGAGGTGCATGATTTCATCCTTTGGGAACCGACTGGATCTTTGGAAGATGGAGGAAATGGAGAAAGACTGATGAATGGACAAAAGTGAGTTGCCCTGATAGCCCCGCCCATAAGGCATTTCATGTGAGCAGAAGTGAAGAAAAGTTGTTTCAAGGGGAGAGTGAAGGTTATGATTTGCGATTAAAGATTCTGAGGCCAAATCATTTTTACAAAATAATGAAGTGCACAGATACACTACTATACACAAAAATAAGAAGAGTACATTTTGATTAGTATGCAGACTTTAAATGTATATTATAATAACTAACATAAAATATATATTTTACAAAACCTGTTTAAGCCTAAAATTGACAATATCAAAGCTAAAAATGTGAACAAATTATATTCCAAATTTAAAGTTGATATCACAAAAAATGAGCATTCAGTACAATTTTATCAAACATGACTGCGAGATTACCTCCAGTGTCCATTGAAGACCATATAAGGGTGTCCCCTATTTCTGTATATGTTTTGAGGCATATGAACCATATAATTTTTGTTTATACGTTTGACAATAATTGTAAAGTAAAAAGTAGTATGGGCAGTTTGGTGGCATTTGATTTGAATTTAGCCCCTAAAAGACATTTAAAATAAATATTTACATGTGGATTGCTCTAGCAAAGTAATGCTTTACAACTAAGTATTCTTGTCACAAATTAAACACTGTTATATGTTATTATA
>CAIGQW010053321.1:3344231-3371524 GCA_903798125.1 Danio choprae
AGACTACAACATTATGGTTAAAATTGTAAGCAAAAATGGTCTCACGGGTAGTAGCCTGACAGAGCAAGAGCAAGTACATGGGTTTTGATCTATAAATATGTTGCTATATAATAAAAAAAGCTAAATCTGTGATAAATTATGTATTCAGTAGCCTTCAACCTTTCCAATGATATATAGTTTGCCATGATTAGACTAGGATTTAATTCCAATATTGTGAAGTAAACTTAAGCATCCTGTAGGCAGGACGGTGACGTCAAAGGGATTAAAGGTTTATCAGTTATTGTTAAAAATCTATATCTATAAAGAAAAGTAGTTTTTACTTCCAGAATTGTACTTTTTAAACTCAACCATTGTGCTGACCAAAATATGAAAGCACAACTGAATTCCTCATAAGGGCATCAAATATGGAACGTCAATAAGTGAGATCATCAGTCATTATAATATCAGTTTATCAATATCACAAAAGACAAGAAAAGTTATGAGGTGAAACTTCAGCTACTCTTGTGACCAAACAGTGACCTCCGTCCTGCCCCAATTCATAGGAAACAATGGCTGAGCTGACCTCCACACCTGCCAGTCTTTAAAATGCCCATCAATCTGTGGTTTCCTCAAAAGAGAGACCTCTGCTGTCCTAAAGCTCCATTGAAAGGCATCAGGGGGATGGGGACGCATAGACACAACAGATGTTTGATGGGCAAGGCCTGAACTTGTGAGACAGCAAAGGCCAAAACAGACTTAGCATAGAAGAAGTGGACAGACATTATTATGCAGTAACTTCCCACAGACTCCAAGGCCAATAAAGGAAAACAATACCCTTACATAATACATAAGAAAAAAAACCAAGGGGCTTGCAAACAAATAAAAATAGGGTACGTTTTGGAACAAACAGGTTATATAACTGAACATATTTCAACAAGCTAACATGGTCATAACCAAAGCAGCAGAGAAGATATAAATGGTTGGTGTAACTCCTTTGGAAAGAGAGGAAGTTGACCAGTGTGACCAATCTAAGTACTGCAGTGTGACAAAAAAGCAACTAAAACGTAAGCATGTATAATTAGGATAGTAAAATAAACAAAAACATAACTTTTGTAATAACTTTTTGTTGTTATTGTTGTTGAAGTTTAAAGTGAAATAACTTGCATCTAATTACAGTATTTTTAAATGCAAATTCTTGTTAATGAAAGATGTCTAAATTAAATACAGCTTATTGAATAAATAAATACAAAATTGAAAGGTAATTACTTAAATTGCATTTTGAATGACATTTGATAAATGACCGTCAAAATGACACTAATTACTATAAATTGTCACACATTTTTATTTTAAGTAAAAGCTATTCTTTTAAACATAGTATTCAACAAAGCACACAAAAAACAGTTGTGATACTAATATTAAAGGGTTTTCTACACACACTGATTTCTGAAGGATCATGACACTGACACTGAAACAGTTGTAATAATATTTCACAATACTGATCAAATAAATCACTTGGTCAGCATAACACATTCAAAGCCATTAACCAACCACACACTTTAGAGTATTTGTTTACTTCTGCATCATGAAAACTATCATCAACAATTAAGTATTGCCAATGGCAGCACGGTGGCGCAGTGGGTAGCACAATCGCCTCACAGCAAGAAGGTTGCTGGTTCGAGCCCTGGCTGGGTCAGTTGGCGTTTCTGTGTGGAGTTTGCATGTTCTCCCCGTGTTTGCGTGGGTTTCCTCCGGGTGCTCCGGTTTCCCCCACAAGTCCAAAGACATGTGCTATAGGTGAATTGGGTAAGCTAAATTGTCCGTAGTCTAAGAGTATGGATGTTTCCCAGTGATGGGTTGCAGCTGGAAGGGCATCCGCTGCGTAATACATATGCTGGATAAGTTGGCGGTTCATTCCGCTGTGGCGACCCCAGATTAATAAAGGGACTAAGCAGAAAAGAAAATGAATGAATGAATGAATGAATGAAGTATTGACAATGGGCTAAATGCACAGCAAGTGTATTTCAGCCACCGATAAACTTCCGGTGAATGCGACTATTTTCAATTTTATAAGGTTCCTTTTACAGCATTGATGTTGTAATGTAATTAAAGTGTAATCAAATAGACTTAAGCATTCATTTAGTTATTCAAGCATAAAACGAGATGAAAGACAGCTTAAACCAGAGGTGTCCAAGCTCAGTCCTGGAGGGCCGTTGTCCTGGAGAGTTTAGCTCCAACCTTAATCAAACACACCTGAACCAGCTTATCAAGCTCTCAATCGACATACTAGAAACTTCAGGCAGGTGTGTTGAAGCAAGTTAGAGCTAAACCCAGCAGGACACCGGCCCTCCAGGACCGAGTTTGGACACCCCTGCTTAAACACAAGTGCGTCATCAGGCAAGCCCAGAAACTCTATTGAAAATAAATACTGAGATATACAATAAATGTTCATATTTTAAAGACATGGTGTGGAACAATGGAATTTAATTTAGTTCTTCTTGTCCAGTCTGATACCCACTTTATATTATATATCAGATCTTAAATGCAGCGATTTTTAATGGGATGACAGTTCACCAGAGTTCACCAGCATGAGCTGGCTTACTAAAAATTAAAAGTCCCTGTGCATAGTATACAGTACGACATTAATGCCAAATCCATTAATACTGCAGCAAAACATGGAGGTCTCAGCAATCACTCCTACAAGCAGCACAGTCATCACTCTGTCACTTTCACCTCCTTCATGAGCTGGGTCCCAGATGGAAGAGGGGAAACGGAGGTGGTGATTGGAAAAGGATTAACATCTGGAGAAGAGGCCATAATGGGACACGAGCCACCCAGCAACATCTGTACACAGAATCCTACTTCTGATGCAAACACTGCTCTTTTCTTTGACAGAAAACACTACATCCGCTGCATTTATGGCATTCCTCATAATACTGGCAGGATGTGTTTGTTCTTCAGGGAATTTCACGAAATGGATATGCTTATTTGCCTTTGCGTTTATTTGCACATAAGTAAAGGCTTCAACACTTGAACCGCCATGGTGCTCATACCTGTTATTACCCATAGCTGTTATTCAAATGTACTTAACAGATTTACTTCTTCTTCATCATCTTTAACCTTTATTTATAGGACAGTGATAAATGGAGAAAGGAACTGACTCCCAGTCACTGACTTTTACTTAAACGGTGTCATTTTCAACCTCTTTGATTTTAAAGGTTTTCATAAAATCAGATTAAAAACAGAGCATTTACTCCAATGATCCTGATAGCACACCTACTGTACATCACGGAGACGTCTATTTGATGTTTGTGTTTACCAAGGTTATTATTGTTTAGAATTTTTAAATTAGTTTTTATTTCAATACTCCTTTTAAAGTTTAGTTTTAGTTTGTTTCATTAGTGGTTTTGTTAGATTTAGCTTATTGTTTGAAGATATTTCTATTTTGTGTTTTTTATATATATTTAGTTTCAGTAATTCTAGTTTGACAAAGATAACAGGACAGGTCCAGTGTCAACCAAAGCAACGTTTGCTCATCTTCCATTAACTCTTGTTCAAACCCCTCAGTAATAAAAGTAAAAATAGCTTGAACAGACACTGAACCTAAAAACCACACAAATCCACACAAACTTAAATAAAATACAAATTATGACAAACTTCTTCCTTCTTAATGATTACAGATCATGTATGTAGTAAATGAAAAATTATTGTCTGTAAAAGTGCATCTACAGGTGTTTCACCAAGCAGTCGCAGGTCCGTTTCCGCCACAGAATGAGTGCTTATTAATTCTGAAAACGATTATTCATTTATTCATTCATTTTCTTTTCAGCTTAGTCCCTTTATTAATCTGGGATCGCCACAGCGGAATGAACCGCCAACTTATCCAGCATATGTTTTACGCAGCGGATGCCCTTCCAGCCGCAACCCATCACTGGGAAACATCCATACACACATACACTACGGACAATTTAGCTTACCCAATTCACCTATACCACATGTCTTTGGACTTGTGGGGGAAACTGGAGCACCCGGAGGAAACCCACGCCAACACGGGGAGAACATGCAAACTCCACACAGAAATGCCAACTGACCCAGCCGAGGCTCGAACCAGCAACCTTCTTGCTGTGAGGCAATTGTACTACCCACTGCGCCACCATGAGGCCCTAAAACGATTTTAAATTGTTGCTAATTATTATTTTATTTCAGTACATTTTTCAGTGCCGGTTGTTAGTTCCAGTTAGTTTTAGTTTTTTATTTACTGTAAATGTTTTTATCTTATTTTAGATAACAAAAATGTTTTTTGAACAACAGTTTCAGTCTTAGTTTTAGCTTTCATTTACTGAACTAACCTTAGTGTTTACACACTGATCATGTATCTATTAGAGCATTTGCTCATATGCGAAGTGTCTATTAGATGTCAATTCTCATACGTTAAATAGACATTCATCAGACCTTTTAAAGACATTTATCAAAAATATCAACACAGCAGATGGTTTCCAGAAAAAACATCTTTAAAATACTTAAATGCTTAAAATCTTAGAGATAGATGACATAGACACAGTATTAGAGACATTATAAATGCCATAAGCGATGCTTAATCTGATGGTGAGATGATATCATGAGTGAATCCTGAGACTATGTTTACATGACAACAATGTAGCCAAAACTGAAAATGTTTTTTTACTTGCGTTTTAAAACGTTTCAAGTTTACACGGCAACATTTTCAAATCTATTTGCATTTACACATCCACAAAAACAGAAAATAGCGCTGTATTACATATGCCTGGCCAGTATTTGGCACTGTCTGCCAGTTCTATGTAACCCTTTATTAGATTTATGTGTTTTCAGTCCCAATGTTGTCTTGTAAACTAACAGGCAAACACGTAGAAAGTTTTGTTGTCATGTAAATTGCCCTGAGATGGCTCAGCATCATAGTTGATGAATAAAAATAATAAAAATAATTAATAATAAATAATAATTTATTTACTTCACACGTTACTTTATTAAGACAGCGGCATAACTAGGTGAATACATTTATAGCAATTTTGAGTAAGTTGTCATGTTCATGGGGGTAGGTTTTACACACTGACAGGTATTTTACTGTGGGTATAAACTGACCCTTGGCGGTTCTAGAGTTGTGTTCAACTCAGGCAACTGTTGAGGATCGGCCCATTCTCCACTCATCTCTGGTGTTTGGCAAACAAAGGTGGCCATCAGAGAGACGAAAGGTGGAAAATGCTGTCTGCCAGAGGGAGAATAGCAGGGTCCTTCATGCCCTCCCACCCAAACACTAGAGCTGCTCACAGGGGGGAGATCTTTTCAGAGCCCAATACACAGTTGGGTTGATCATATAGAAACTGTGGGGTCTTTTGCTCCTTCCCCCTTCCCCCTTCTCACCCTTTTCCTTTAGGGACCTGAGTTTTTTTTAAAATAACTCAAACAGGGATACTGAAATGTAATGCGGTTTATGGTCATACTGTAACCGTAAGAGTAAAATGCCATAACTCAAGAGTGTACAGGATCCTCAGCAGTTTATAGACAAACCTTATAAAAATAAGACTTAACATTTTTACAAAAATACCAGCCAAGTGATTTACCAAAATATTGATGTATATGAAAGACATGACAGAAAAAGAAACATGACAAATCTCAATGTTTCTATCTTCTAAGAGAACACGGATAATTAAGAGAAAGTTTAGAACAGATAGAATATCATGATTCATTAATTTTCCTTCGGCTTAGTCCCTTGATTCATCAGGGGTTGCCACAGTGGAATGATCCGCCAACTTATCCAGCATATGTTTTTCATGCCCATCCAGCTGCAACCCAGTACTGGGAAACATCCATACACACTCATTCACACACATACACTACGGCCGTTTTAGTTTATTCAATTCACCTATAGCGCATGTCTTTGGACTGTGGGGAAAACCGGAGCACCCGGTGGAAACCCACGCACCCGGTGGAAACCACACAGGGAGAACATGCAAACTCCACACAGAAATGCTAACTGAGCCAGCTGGGACTCGAACCAGCAACCTTCTTGCTGTGAGGTGACAGTGCTATCAACTGAGCCACCGTGTCGCCTCGGTTTAGGTATATGACCTTTTTCTCTATACCTTTTGCACCACTTATAAATATTTTTGTTCATTTTTAATAATTAAAAAAGCTCACAAAGATAAACGATTCACTAAAGAAGGCTTGTTTTGGAAATATATGACTATTGGTTGTTCTGTTGCATAATTAAAATAAATGAAAAGTGATTGAGAAGATTGAATGCAGATCCCTTTCTTGTATGCAATATAAAAAAAACATTTCAGTTACCTTCACTAAAAATACAATAAAATAAATGAGTGTTTTTAAATTATAAATAATAATTAAATAATAATTTAAAAAACTAAATAAAATAAATAACATTTTGCACTGACTAATAATACTGACCATATCATTTTTTACTTATCCTGAATGGTTGTGTATATAAATAAGACAACTTAATCAGATAGACCTTCTTAGAGTTCATGATTCCTTTGATTATGAGTCAAATAGCAAAATGTAGGAAGTTTACCTTCAGCACCAGCACTTCCTTTTACCTTAAACTCAATACAACAGTTCCGTTCATTTGGGTATTTCAGTAAGCACAAGAAGCTTTTAATCAAGTGGAAGTGAGGCATTCTGACAGTAAATGCTTTGTCAAGATCTCTCCATCACCTGCGCTGGTCCCACAGGACCCACATGTCTGCAAGAGACCACACCATGTAACCTTTATTTATCCAGAGCCTCGTTTTGTTAAAACTTAACAGCATGAAGTAAAGACATAAAGTCTGTCTACCCTTTCATGTCAAGCCGTTTCCTTTGTGTCACTCAACAAACCCTTGTTTAATACATCTACATTTGGTACTTTTACAGCATCTCATATGGCCTGACCTTGTCGTTTTGTTGAACATCTACCCTCATAATTTGGTCTCATTTAACGGTTCTGCTCAAACACACACACACACACACAAATCTTTTTCTCCTTGATTTTATTGCTACTTTAAGAGTAATCATAAAATAAAAAGCCAGACACATAAGCTTGGCCTTAAAGAAAGGAAGAATTTTTTTTTGCCCCTGAGGAATTAAGGAAGCAGCTACTGATGTGCTAAGACATGACTTTACATAAGCTGACACCAGCAGAATTGGCCAGCGTAAAAAAAAAAATTGGCTCATCAGTCATCTATTTTCCCATGATTTTTTTTTCCTATAACAGAAAAACAGAATTGATTGCAAGGGTATTATCTTGAAATAAACAACCAAAAACACATGCTTATACCTAAAAATAAAGCTACACTATAAAATAATATCCGTAAAATTAGCAGTTCTCTGTATTTTTACGCTTCGTTTTCATTTTTTTTTTCCCCCTGTTTATTTCTGCTTTTGAACTGCATTATGGGACCTTGATCTTTCTTCCAACAACTTTTAACCTTGAAAAGTTTGAAAAAGTGACTTTTATTGTCATTTTTAATAGGTATAAGTGATATATTATATGGGTTGATATTGTATATTACGTTACAAAAACCTTGTAATAGACTGCCAGTACATTTTCTGTTAATTTACAAACTTATTTCTCTATATATTATTTCTTATGCATTATATTAACTCAAGCTACTAAAATGTCAATAAAAGAGTAAAATTTTCAACATCAAATATCAACAGAGCGGAGGTCAACATCCCATAATGCAATTCACAACCGAAAATAAACGGAAAACACTTGTGAATTACAAAATACAGAAACAACAAAATATTTTTTACAGTGCAAGTGTATTGAGTCGTGGTACAACGGAGTTGAGGATCCAAGTGCAGTTTATTAAGACGATCGTCAAGCAAGCAAAGGTCAAAAACCATGGCAGTAAAGACAAGGAAAGACTTCGTAATGCACACATACAGTTTACAAGACTCCGCCAATGTGTGTGGTGTTTTTGTAGTCTGGGTAATCAGTCCTCACAAGCTTCAGATGTGTGTTTGCAATCAAGGGGGATCTGGGCCAGGTGTGTGAGCGCAAAATGAAGGGAATGATAGTTCATTTAAGTGGCAGAATTGTAGTGCGGGTGATAGTGCATGTATTCCAACAATCTGCAAGGCCTAGATCGCTGGTGATCGTGACAGAAAGAAAGAAAACTCTTTTTTTTTTTAAGTGTTTTCAGACAGGAAAGTGTGGTAAGTCAGGAATCAAACTTGGGTCACCATCTACACTGCATTGCCATCTGTTGATGCACTAACCACTGGGATATTAGCGCAAACGAAAGACAGAGTCTTGTATGTTTATCACAGAAATCATAATCATTTTTGCTGCCATTAAAGTGCAAAAATGACTCTACTGCAACTACTCCAAACATCAGCAATTCCTTTAAGTAGGAGGATCTCACAACTCCCTCAAGAGCAAGTTAGTAAGGTTAATGACACCGTGACTAAGGACTTACTGAAATGAGTCACAGCATCATTCTATCTGATTTTCCTCTTTACTCCCTCAAGGGAAACTCCTACACCGTCCTGTGTTTATACAACCAGTCCAAACTCTCCAGTGTTTCAAAGCATGTCCCACACTCAGGCTTAAATACTTGAGTACTGCTTTTCCGTACACATAAAACACCAAATAAATCTTAAGCCCAAAGTATTCTCCTTTTTTTACAAACTTGAACACACATGCTTTGAAAATACCGTTCATCTTATTGTATGTATGTACACAGGCACTCAACACATGCAAAGTAAGTAGATTCATCCTTGTGTCTGTGCATTTTCTCTGCAAAAGTTATTAGCAACATTAATGTCTTTGTACTTTGCACTCATCAACATGGGTGTCTACTGTTTTTGTCATCTTCAGTAGTTTATCTAGAAAGCCCTTTATTGGTTCAGACCTTTTTATGGAAGTCTGTGATTAGCAGATTCTAACACTTTTTAATACTTCCATTTTAAGAAATTCCTACTATGGATTAGCATTATCAAAAAGTATCAACTTCGGTACCAATTGATAATGATTTTATTTTATTTTTTATTTTGCGTGCTGTTGTGTTCACGTGCTTAACAGATATGGCTGTGATTGGCTCTGAAGGTCATCGCTTCACCATTTTTCACTGCTGTTCACCAATCACAAATGTCTTAGCAGATCAGCGAATCTCTCAAATCTGCTCATAGACGGATTAGCTGATAGACATAGCTTTCAAATGCTCCAGTGTCTGTGTATCTGTGTTTGTGGTTAGTGAACAAGAGTGAAGAGTGGTGAAGCAATGACCTTCAGAACTAATCAAGCACATGAACACAATGGCCAATCAATACCCTTTAAAAACATAATCAACAGTGCTCAAATGTTAGTGGGAAATAGATGTTTGTTCGTTTGTTTTTATTTCAGTATTGATTGATATTTTGACAACGCTACTATGGATGTCAATGGCTACTGGTTTCCAACATTTATTATTCTTCAAAATACCTTAACTCAGAAAGGTTTGGAAACCCTTGATTATGAGTAAATGAATGAATTTTCTTTTTTGTGTGTATCTTTAGATTATTTAACTTATTTAGTGTCTCTTTAGTAGATAAGGAGGGTGATAATTTTATGAGTATGCTATGGTGTGTGTAAACTAATTCAATACAGTCATCATCAGCACTCATTGTTTTAACAATAATTCATTCTTCCAAAAAGTGTCAACACTGAACCAATCAGAAAAGAAACAAAGGACCGTCCCAATAAACTACTGAAGAGAACAAAAACAATAATCACCCATGTTGACGATTGATAAAGGTTTAAAATAAGACATTTACATTGCTCATAACCTTTGAAGAGAAAAAAACAGAAACCAGACGAGGACTTTTTTTTTTCTTCTGTGTTCTACACTATTTTTAACTGTTCCTTTAAGAAGATGCATGCTTAGACTTTTAGACATTAAGCAAGCATCTTCTTAAAGAAATAGTTAACCTAAAATGCTGCAAGTTTTTAAGTTCAAGCAAGTATGAAATGCTTGGTTGTGTGACTTCCACACCAGTGCCTGTGCCCAGACTGAGTTTTCACAGCAGGAGGCCGCTGAGTCATTTCAATGTCTGCCCACCGGCCATCACAGCATAGTAATCCTGAAGCAAGACTCAACAGTAATTCAGCCTGAACATCAAAAGCCTCCTGTTGGGCAACATTCAAACACACTTTTCCACAAGTCTGTCTGTGAAACACTATGAGCCCATATAGCTGTAGTCTCAGCCTCAGACAATAACGTCAAGCGCCACCCACGGACCTGTGGATAAACATCTGATGCATTTAGCACATTTATATGAAAACACTTCAGCTGATCCTCAGTTGTCCTCTGATTGGTTTAAATACATAGGATTTTCAGGAGTTGAATGTTCAGCTTAACCAGGTCTGACTACATACAAAAGCTGCAATGTTTACATACATACATTGATATCTCATTCTATATGTATATTACAGTACATGCAGGATTCTTCAAATTCTTGGTTAAATTTCTGGGTGTTTATGTAATAATTTCTTCTGAGATATTAATGAATCAGTGTTTTACTTCCTGCACACCCATTTATTATTATGACAAACACTGGATTATTAAAAGTATGCAATATTCACTATAGAAATGCTTCAACCCATAATGTCGACAAACACGCAGGTATGATTATACTTATTCTTTTCTAATGGCAGTAAAAAAAAACATCAAATATTCTGCCATTATGGTTATAAAGATAAGAGAAAGACATCGTTCAAAACAGTAAAGTGTCTTTTTATTTACAGGTACAACACTGAAATGAGCTTTTATAGAACAAAGAAAACTTTCACTTTGTCATCTCAGTCTTTGTGATATTTATGTAGAAATGCGTCACCAAAATAATGAATGAATCTCAGAACAAAGTCTATATACCTGTATATATGTCCTACTCATTTCCAATATGTTTATCTGAAAGATCATTAAGAATATTGATGTGTCGTCGTTTTAAATTTGTAAAGATGTAAATGAATGATGCATGGTTGCTTGCCAGCCAGGCTGTTTTACTGTGTTATACTTTCCACATCCCTAATCATGACGTGCAACAAAACAAAATGTGATTGGTTGGTTAACCTGTCAGTCAAATAGCATCATGGGTGGTTCTATATCATTCAAAGTGGCCAAAGTTCCCAGATCTTCAGCCGTCAGTCTGAGGTCTGGCTACGCGAGACTAATATAGCTCACAGTTAATTCAATACTTCCAAGCATTAAAACAACTTAAATCAGTCTAGATGCTTCTTCTAAAATCAACTTTACTGTGTGTTAAAAGGCCTCTGGACATTTTAAACTTATTTGACACCACGTGCTACAACCAAAAATATACTGAAGTCAAATGAGAATTGTGTCTCATCAGGTGAAGAGATAATCCCACTTGTCTAACATTACTACATCTAAATAACCCAGACAAAATATATTTAAAGGAAACATTCACAAATGACAATTAAACTTAAATACCTACAAAAATACATTAAATAAGTAGGCAACAGATAATAAGGCTTACACTATAAAAAATACATTTTAGTTGACTTTTAACAAAAGTGACGTAAACTGTTGCCTTAAAATTATTATTAAGATGTTTATAATTATAACAATTAAGTTAAATCAACTTAACAGTTCCAAGTTACAACAGATTTACAAAAAATTTTAAGTAATGTCAACTTGTGGTTTTTAAATCAATGGGTTAACTCACTTTTTTTTAAGTAATGTCACTAATCACTTTCTACAGTGCACTATAGGTTCTCTGACTGCCACACATTTGTGACAGCAAAAGATCCAGCTGTGCATACGGTATGTAACATCAAGGAAAAAAAATTGACAGGATGTCCTAACATGCAGAGCATAAATGGACATTTCAGACATCCAGACTAGAAAACAGTAGGGATTAGCCAAACTCATTGCCCTGTGCTGTGGTCGCATGACCCTGAACTTCAGCTGTCTATAAACCCACAGGCTGAGTCACATTCCCTGGGGAAACGGCCTGTTTGAATCAACCTTCCCTCAGGTCACAAGAAATCAAATCCCTCCTGCAAACTTATCCAAATCCGACAAGAGCATTTTCCCAGATCTGAGGGTTAATTTGCTTACTCATCAGTCAGATACAATTCATTATTTTTGACATTTTGACATTTATCCTGGAGTTGAGATACAATATGTCCTGGTTAAAATGGACAAAAAACCTGCATAACACCAGACTATAAACAAACACGAAATAATGTGTATGAACACTTGCATAAGTAACAAAAGCAATACACTATGACAGACTACATCCAGTATTTCCACCAATCAAAGGCGCATACATACAGTAGAGACGTGGACAAAAATGTTGAACCCTTCATTTGGGCCCAGGTCAGTTTCAATAGTTTTAATGCGTCTGTTGAACCACATTCCGAAAGCAATATCTGATTTTCATTAGTTTATTTTAAGGTCATTTTTGATTAATCATTACTTTTTCAGTTTCAAGTTTTTTCAGTGACTACTGTGGATTGTCTTTCTTCAATAGAAGGTTAGCAAACGTCTGTATATGTCAAATAAACTTTCTACTAATCATTTTCATGCAACAAAGGGATATTTATTTAAAACAAAAAAAAAACTCTTAGTTTTTAATCATGCAGCCTTACAGTATCATCCAGCCAGATCCTAATATATTCATAAGATATAATTCTCTCAAAATGAGAACCATTAAAAGGTCTAATCACAAATTCATTAAGTGATCTTCCAGAATGTGTGAAAACTAGTTTTTAGAAGTAAAAAAAAACATAATGCTATAATCCTGAGAAACATCCATTATTCTAACCATTCCTACACTAGCCTTGATGTTTCTGAGAGGGCAAGAGCTTTTGAGAATAGAATTAATGAGCATGATGAGAGGCGCTTTGAAACGCCGCTCTCTCGATGAGTAAAAGTGCCGAGCAAACAGAAACAAAGGAAAATCTAGAGACCATGTACTAGAGACCATATCGCTAACCCGATATGACAGCTAGACAACTGCTTAAAGAGGAAACTGCAGAAAGAAATCAGTTATTGAACCAAATTGTGACAAAGATGATCTTCAAACATCCACTGCCTCTGTCCTTCCTACACTCTTCCTCCTCTTTTTCAGCCCCAAAGGCCCCCTGAGGAGAAGACATTCCAACTTAATTATCCTGCTGGAACAAAAGAGCCGTGCCAAACAAAGAGAGAGAGAGAGAGAAAGTGCAAGAAAACCAACCAGAGTTCAAATTGTATTGAGGCTTGGCATTATTTACTGACCAGAGAACCAAAAACAAGACCAATGTGAAAACATACCAAAACTTCCTGTTTAAAGCAATTCCCACAGTAAACAAACTTGCAGTGGACAGGGAATATACAGTGTAATCAACTAATATTGACGGCCTTTGGAAAATATGGGGAAAAAATGTCTTTACTGTTTGAACTTTTGGTCTTCTGCTCAAAATAGTAACCAAAATAGTCTGGTCTCATTGAGAACAAACAATTAGAAATGCAGCAGTTTTATCAAATATACTTTGTTAAATATATATGTGCCACAATTATTGGCACTTCAATGAATTCATATGAGCAAAAAAAAATTTTTTTTAAATACCTGGTTAGGAACAGGATTTTGTTTAACCATGATCACCTGTTTCAAAGGGGTATAAATTTGAGATAACATATTAGTCAAACTCTGTATCTAAAATCACCGCCTATACCCTTGAATAGTAGACTATTTGAGGGAGCAGCCATTTCTAATGGTGTCCAAAACCAAAGTGGACACAATGAAGTGCACTTAATCAATTTCACACAACAAATAACGAGTCTACAACCTATGTACACTCAACAGCTAGAAAATCCCCATAATGCACTGTGAAAGTTCACGCGCTATATGAATTTCTGCATTTGATCACAAGATAGCATCTAAGGACAGCTTGCTACATTCATTCATTTTTCTTCGGCTTAGTTTCTGATTTATTAGAGGTCGCCACAGCGGAATTAACCACCAACTATTCCAGCATATGTTTTATGCAGCTGATGTCCTTCCAGCCGCAACCTAGTACTGGGAAACACCCATACACACTCACATTCACACACACACTCATACACTATGGCCAATTTAGTTCATCCAATTCACCTATAGTGCAAGTCTTTGGACTGTGGGGGAAACCGGAGCACCTGTAAAAAACCCACGCCAACACAGGGAGAACATGCAAACTCCACACAGAAATGCCTGGCCCAGCCGGGACTCGAACCAGCGAACTTCTTGCTGTGAGGTGACAGTGCTAACAACTGAGCCACTATGCCACCAGCTTGGTACAGTAAGTGTTAAATTAAATAACTATTACAGCGTCTGACCAAGAAGTTGAAAAAAAATAAAAAGTCTTAGGAAAGAAAAGCCCATTTGTAAGTCTTCCTTGTTCCTTAGTTTTACTACGCCTCTAAAGCTAAAACAATACCATCTGGTAAGATCGCTACCAACAGATAGATAAAAGAAAATATCAAGCTCTTCCTGTTCAGAGGTTTAGAACAAGTGATTTCCCAGGCTGTTTTACTTGGCATTCGCCAGCAGGCCACTCCTACAGTGAAGCGTGACTATAAAAACTTAGTGTGCTCAAATTCTTCAATGTGTGGGCCTTGGGCTAAGCTGTTTAAAACTCTGTGGTATTCTCTTAAGATGAAAAACACTAGTTAGGGGGCTTGAATATAATGACTTGCAGTTTTCAGCACTATTCTGAACTATTCATTTATTCAGCTGACCTTGAAATAAATGCTCATGGAGTGCACGGTGTTAAATAAAAGGAAGATTAGTCAAGATAACCGATAAGTATGACCTGACCCAGCCTTTCCTAAACGTTTGAGCAAAAAAAAACTACTTTTGTTGTTTAGAATTGGAAACTGCAAGAGGCTGATAAGAAATCATGAAGCCATGTGATCTCTAAGGTCTTTTTAAGTTGCTGTACTAGGGGATCATTGTTGAACGCACCGATTGGGCCTGCAAATTAATTGCACTTTTTGGCTTGTGAATTATTAACTTTAAAAGAGTGAAAGAGTTTTATTGTTTGATATTTTTTCATATAGGCTAGTAATTCTGTTTCTTGATAAGTTACAGTGACTGAGTTTCTATAGAGAAGGCAGTCATGTGTTAATCCATCTAGTGAAGGAGAACAACTGGAAAAGCTTCCAGTCATTCAAGCATGGGAGAATTTTGGCTTCCCTATAAAATGTAATGAGGATGGAAGAATGGTTGTAGATAAAACTGTTATATTATGAAGGCAATACTGTGGCAATACATCGAGCACAGTGTGCATCTGAAACATTGTTTCAGAAACATCAAGATTGTTTTAGTACACAAAAACTAAAACTATTGGTCAAAAATCATTTTAGTTAACAGCGATATATAATACAAAAAAAAAAAAAAACATTGGTTGAGTCGACATTGGATGTGTACTGTTGCTAAACTATAACATATACAACAAATTGCTAAACTATAGTAACATTGATGCCAATCACAGGATTGATGCATACACGTATATTTATAGATTTATATGTCTCATCAGGTCTTATTTTTGTTATAGACAGATTTTGTTGTAATAAAATGTCAAGTAAATAATATTTGTCTCTATTTATTATATCAAAAAATTATTAGCGGCTCAAAAACATACATTTAATCTGACGTTTTTGTGATTTAGTTTTTTGCTATGGTGTTGCTAGCTGTTCTGAGTGGTTGCTAGGGTGTTGCTAGGTGTGCTGAATGGTTGCTAGGAAAGTGTTAAATGATTTCCGATTTGCTATTGAGTTTAAAGTGGCTAAGACAGACAAGACAATTAGAAACTGACAAAAACAGACAATATGTTATTACAGGATGAAGGAGTACGACAAGCTTTTCTAAAACTCATTTTGAAAGACATTAAAGTGACTCAATGGGATTCCACCTGATCTCAGTCTGGTGCTAAGGTAAGAGAGGGACTCATTGTCCAGCGGCCACATTCCTGACGCTGTCTGCGCTTTACTAAGGAGACCCTGTGGGGTGAACAGTGGTCTCTTACACTGACCATTGCTGGAGCTTCAGCCACGATCCACAGCAGCATTGAAGAGCAGTGGTGGGAGCAGAGATGAATCAGCAGGAAGATAAAGGGACTTGTTCAACATGAGAATGGACAGAAATCAGGCCCCTGTATGACAGGCCCCCCACAGCAGAGGGGATTTATCAGAGGTAATGGGTAGCTGGTTTTCTCTCTCCCCGCCTCTTTGTGTCCTTCTTTTCAAACAATGCATCATTCATAAAGGGATAAATAAAACAAAAGCAACAACCCCAGCGCAACACAACAGACAATTTGTAACAGGGACTTTAGAAGCCATAATTTAATTAGAGCACAAAGCAACAGGAAAGTGCTGAAACACTCTCACCGCAGTTCAGACACTTAGCTTTTTTCAGAAACAAAACATTTCTCGATAGCTTTTTGTACAAATGGCAGACACACCTGTGTACAGAGGCCAAATGTATTCAAATACAGTATGAAATGCATAGTGCTAGGGATTGTATTGTTAAAGGTTTGTTTTGTTTATTGCGCTTAACTAGATGAAAATAACTTGATCATTAAGTTTAAAAAAACAAACTTTGATGTTGGCTTGAAAAAAAGTCAAGCCTGAACACTGGAAGTAGTGTAAAAGCTTGAGGTTTGAAACTGGTTTAATCTACATGTAAGTGGATTCCACTGTGGCGACCCCTGATAAAAGGAATAAGATTAAGAATGGAAGTGAGTAATCTAAGTGGTGCCTAGGCAGTTGTTATGGTAATCTGGGTGGTTGCTAGGTTGTTTCTATCTGGTTGCTAACACATTGCTAGTCAATAGCATGTTGACAGCTTTATTCTATATTTCCAGCACATTTCTAGCATGATTGTCAGGCATGTTTAACACGTTACTAGCACGTTGCTAGTAGAACATGATTCTAGCATGATCAGCATGTTATTAGCATGTCACTAGCACATTGCTAGCATGGTTCTAGCATGCATGTTACTGGTATGTTGTTAGCACGATTAGCATGTTGCTAGCATGATTCTAGCATAATTGTCATGCTGTTTGTGTAATAATAATTAAACATTTTGAAGAAATTATTACAAAGAGCCCTTAAGTATTTATATTTATTTATTTGATTATTTTAAACTCCTGTTAGAACAAACATATATCAAAATGTCTCAGATTTGTTAGTCTTGCTATTCACAGCCAATGGAAAATTGTGTAAAAAATGTTTTAGTTGTGTGAAATACAACGTCATCGAAGGTCAAAGAATGCAGGATCACTGGCATTTGTGTAATTAAGAAATATACAAAGCTTATTTCATCCCAAGCATGTTTCCCACACAACATGCTTTTACTTCAGTTTGTAAACAAATCACAGTTCAGGAACGGTTTTGCTCAAGTTTGTTTCTGCAATGGAGGGGCTTACTTATGGTTATTCCTAAGAACTGTCCAATGGCATTAACCCTGAATGACAAAGTCTCATCAACCCAAAACACTACTAAATCAAAACTGATCACTTTGAAATGTAATACTGCCACAGGAACAATAAAAGCTGTCAGTTGTGAATTCAATTAGATGCATTTTCTTCACAAGATTTCACCTAACAAAAGCTAATTGAGAAACTTGCCTCAAGGTAGAAAAGACAATACCAGTGTTTGAAGAAAGACATTATCATTGTTTGAAATGAAGACCCCCAGCACATCGAATAGGCAAGAAAACTGATTGTAACCATATCCATTTTGGCGAGTTATGATTAATTCAATTCAATTCAAGTTTATTTATATAGCGCTTTTTACAATGTAGATTGTGTCAAAGCAGCTTAACATGTTCTAGTAAAGTCCAGATTTTAGAGTTCAGTTCAGTTCAGTTCAGTGTGGTTTCACTGCTGAAAGTTCAAATACTGAAGAGCAAATCCACCGAAGCGCAGCTCCACAAGTCCCGATCCGAGCAGGCCAGTGGCAACAGTGGTAAGGAAAAAAACTTCACCAATTGACGAAGTGAAGGGGAAAAAACCTCAGGATAAACCAGGCTCTGTTGGGCACGATCATTTTTCTTCTGGCCAAACTTCCGGTGTGGAGCTGCAGTCTAGGCGCCGGGGGCTGGGGAAGCTGGACGTCCATTGTGGAAGCTGCAGGTGGGTAGGGCACCAGCGGGAGGTCAGGCTGGCTCACAGGATCAAGCATAGACTTGTTATTATAACATAATTAATAAATTATGTTCTATCACTGTGCATCATCAATATGCTCTTAAGTGAGCCTCAAACATTAGGAAACAAAGCATAAAGTGGGTCACATCACATTTTATATATAAAAACATATATTTGGCCTGTTTTCAAAATGCCTTTATTCAAACTCATTGACACAGATAAATAATTAAATCTAAGCTGTGACTTCACTCTCTCACTGTTAAAGGGTTAGTTCACCCAAAACTGAAAATTCTGCAATCATTTACTGACCCCTTCACTTGTCACAAACCTGCTTTATTTTCCTTCTTCTGTTGAACACAAAAGAAGATATTTTGAAAAATGTAAAAAAAAAAAACAATAATAAAAAAAAGTAACCATTGACTTCCATAGTACTTGTTTTTCCTACTATGCAAGTCAATGGTTACAGGTTTCTACCATTATTCAAAATATCTGCTTTTGTGTTCAAAAAAATTTAACTTTGGAACCACTTGAAGATGAGTACATTTTCATTTTTGGCTGAACTATCTCTTTAACATTTCTAGCACAATTACTGTGAAACCCTTCCTACATTTATTTTTTATCTAGTTCCTTTTAATGTCTATGGTGGTTACAGCCCTGCTACATAGTGAAACCATGACCAATGAGGACATTCTGGCTGCTGCTGACCTGTGGCTGAGAAATCAGCTAAATATGTCCCTCAGTAACTGTCCAAAGGTCTGTTTAGGAAAGATCAGGTATATTGAATGGCACTGTGTAACTGAATAGCACTGTAAGAGCATGCAGACTGGCGAACAGAATGCATGGCAGGAATGTGGGCAGATACTGCTGTTTGGTATCACAGTTTAAGAGTCTCTATTTTCCCCCTCGCTGTCAGGTCCTCACAGATCCTTGTCCACCCTCCGGAGACAGCCTCACCACAAATCTGCAAAAACCTTTACTTCAATGTGAATGATGCATTTGAACTCCTGGAAGTGAGCCAGTGCCAGCTAAAGCTTGCATCCACTGAAATTAGTGATGCGCCAATCTTTTCATGGCTGATTTCCAGTTGATTTTTTTTACCAGCATATTGACAGATTCCTAGAGTTGTGGCAAAAAAACATTTGAAAAATTGATTCTGCATTGATTCGAAAATGTTGAAATGTATCGCTATTCTCTCTTGAATCGATTCTGAGCCTAAACCTTAAACCTTTCCCAACTTTATTGACGATTATTTTAGGTTCAAGTAGTGTTTTTAAGGAATTGGACGCAAGCAGAGTACTGCTGATCGTAAAACATACAGCACCATCTGATGTTAAAAACTAAGCTTAGAAAATCTCAGAATCGATGCAGAATCTATTTCGCAGATGCTTTTTTCACTACAGTCCTGCAATTTCAGATTTTTAAAAAACTTTTTACATTATTATTATTCATTCATTCATTTTATTTTCGGCTTAGTCCCTTTATTAATCTGGGGTCGCCACAGCGGAATCAACCGCCAACTTATCCAGCATACGTTTTACGCAGCGGATGCCCTTCCAGCTGCAACCCATCACTGGGAAACATCCATACACACTCATTCACACACATACACTACGGACAATATTAGGTTATCCAATTCACCTGTACCGCATGTCTTTGGAATTGTGGGGGAAACCAGAGCACCCGGAGGAAACCCACACGAACACGGGGAGAACATGCAAACTCCACACAGAAACGCCAACTGACCCAGCCAGGGCTCAAACCAGCGACCTTCTTGCTGTGAGGCGATTGTGCTACCCACTGCGCCACCGTGCTACTCCATTATTATTATTTTAAAATTAAATTGTATCATTTAATAATAAAGTAAAAGGGCAATGATTTGACTTCAGCTTTGTGAAATTATGCTACATAAATCATGTACACAAAACAAACAGTAGAAAGGCTGAATGAAAATGCTATCTCTCAGTAGGTGATGCTAATAGAATATCAGTGTTTGTATCAGAGAATAACAGTGTTTGTTTTGTGCTATAAACAAAGCAGTTGCATGGGTATTTTATATGCATCTTATGAAAATATATATAAAAGGAAGTATCTTGGAAACCACAAAAACGTACTTATAAACTGTTGATTGCAGTTTGAAGGTACATTGAACAATACGAGGCAGTATGATGGCAACAACTTTTGTTCCTTTTTACACAATGATATTTACAGGGACATTTATCGACAAATAAACAATTATTTTTGTGCAGTTCTCTGCACAACACAAAACAACTTAATGGTGTCTATAATTAGTAATCAAATACATTTGCCTGAAGATACACTACCTGACAAAAGTCTTGTCATTGATCCCAGTTGTAAGAGAAAAAAATAATAACTTGACTTCTTATTGATCATTTGAAAAAGTGGCAGAATTTTTCTGATGAATCATCTGTTGAGCTGCATCCCAATCATCACAAATACTGCAGAAGACCTACTGGAACCCGCACGGACCCAAGATTCTCACAGAAATCACTTAAGTTTGGTGAAGGAAAAATCATGGTTTGGGGTTACATTCAGTATGGGCGAGTGTGAGAGATCTGCAGAGTGGATGTCAACATCAACAGTCTGAGGTATCAAGACATTTGTGGTGCCCATAACATTACAAACCACAGGAGAGGGCAAATTCTTCAGCAGGATAGCACTCCTCATACCTCAGCCTCTACATTAAAGTTCCTGAAAGCAAAGAAGGTCAAGGTGCTCCAGGATTGGCCAGCCCAGTCACCAGACATGAACATTATTGAGAACGCTTTCTTTGCCATTCCAGACGACTTTATTAATAAGTTATTTGAGTCATTGCAGAGATGTATGGATGCAGTCCTCCAAGCTTATGGGAGTCATACACAATATTAATTCTTTTTCCACTGCACCATGACTTTATATTCTATACTGTACATTATTTCTGTCAAGTGACAAGACTTTTGTCTTAGCAAAGTCAGACCTTACTGTCCTGATTAAATAATTAAAAATCATGGCATGATCATATTTTATTTTGGTAAAATAAGGGTAATCTAAAGGCCCTTGTCTTTCATATAAGCCACTTCTGATACCAAATGATCAACTAGAAGTCAAGTTATTATTTGTTGTTCCTAAAACATGGATAGGCGACAAGACTTTTTTTGTCAGGTAGTGCAGATAACCCAAAACAACCTTTTTGCATATCTCCTTTGTCTCACACAATCATTTCTGCTAATAAGCGTTTTCGAATACAACCATAAACCACACAGAAGATCAGATCAACAGACGCACAAGTATATTACAGGAAGTCCATGATACATTAAGTGTAGATTTTAGATTTTCACAGATGAAATTAACATATACTCTAATAATATTTTACAGACTTTTTGAAATATATAAAACTTGAAGCTATTTGAAGCAAACATGAGCTATAAACTGGCCGATTTTCTGATTTCTAATTGAAACCTTCAGACTGTGGCTTCTGGCAGCCCAGGCATGTTTTACCAAGCTGTGGCTGACAAAGTGAACTCCATGTATTCTAGGAGTAATCCCTAACATTTGCCATCTCACAAAGGGCTGTATCAAATCAGATTAAACCTACAATGACATGACTCTGGTAAGAAAACAAACACACAAACAATGTGTTGGTGTATGGTGGCCAAAACTAAGATTTAAAATGTCTCGAGCTGCTTTCTTTGTTCATTCGGGTTGTTTGCTTTCTCTTGACCAGAGGCTTCACATAATCATTAATTAATGTCAAACTTAATTCAGTCTGAGGGTCAGCACTTGTATTAATCCTTTACATAATGTCTCAGAAACAGGTACTCACGCCATGGATTTTCCATGAGGTTACGGAGTTCACAACTATTCCACAATGCTTAAAGCGTCTTAATGGCTCCGAAGCTTATGCTTTCATAATGATGAGAAGTCATTAATGCCACAGCATAAGAAACATTTTAACATCTAGTAATTGAAGCAACCCTGCGAAATATTGTAAATAATAATAGTAATCATTTTAATTCCTTTTTCATTTATTTATTTAATATACTTTATAAATTTTTTTACATTTATATTTTACTTTTATTTTTAACACCACAGGCAAATAATTTGTTCTTTTGTAAAGTGTAAATCAACAACATTTCCAAAAGCAGTTTGAGTCATTTTGTTCAGTTTATATATATATATTCATTCATTCATTTTCATTTCGGCTTAGTCCCTTTATTAATCTGGGGTCGCCACAGCGGAATGAACCGCCAACTTATCCAGCATATGTTTTACGCAGCGGATGCCCTTCCAGCTGCAACCCATCTCTGGGAAACATCCATACACACCCATTCACACTCATGCACTACGGACAATTTAGCTTACCCAATTCACCTATACCGCATGTCTTTGGACTTGTGGGGGAATCCGGAGCACCCGGAGGAAACCCACGCCAACACAGGGAGAACATGCAAACTCCACACAGAAACGGCAACTGACCCAGCCGAGGCTCGAACCAGCGATCAGCGACCTTCTTGCTGTGAGGCGAACGTGCTACCCACTGCGCCACTGTGAGGCCCTATATATATATATGCTTTATGTCAAACAAAATGAAAATGACAAATATTTCTCTAGCACTAACTGAAATAAAATAATAAAAAAATATAAATTTCTTTTTATGTGTGAAATTTGCATGTTCTCCCTGTGCTGGCGTGGGTTTCCTCCGGGTGCTCCGGTTTCCCCCACAAGTCCAAAAACATGTGGTACAGGTAAATTAGATAAGCTAAATTGTCCGTAGTGTATGAGTGTGAATGAGTGTATGGATGTTTCTCAGTGATGGGTTGCAGCTAGAAGGTGCGCTGCATAAAACATTTGCTGGATAAGTTGGCGGTTCATTCCGCTGTGGCAACCTCAGATTAATAAAGGGACTAAGTCGAAATGAGAATTAATGAATGAATAATTTCTTTTTAGTGAACATCTTTATTTTTTTCAAGCATTGTAACAAACATGACTTTAATTGTATAAAATTTCACCTGTAGTTTAAACTATTACAATTCTGCAGTTGAGTAAGAACATTACAGGGTGCTCTGAGATTGGAGAACCCTTTAAGAGAACATTAACTTGGAATTAACACTCATAACATAAAACAAGGCGACACGGTGGCTCAGTGGTTAGCACTGTCGCCTCACAGCAAGAAGGTCGCTGGTTCGAGCCCTAGCTGGGTCAATTGGCATTTCTGTGTGGAGTTTAAATGTTCTCCGTGTTGGCGTGGGTTTCCTCCGGGTGCTCCGGTTTCCCCCACAGTCCAAAGAAATGCGCTATAGGTAAACTGAATAAACTAAATTGTCCGTAGTGTATGTGTGTGAATGAGTGTGTATGGATGTTTCCCAGTACTGGGTTGCAGCTGGAAGGGCATCCACTGTGTAAAACATATGCTGGATAAGTTGGTGGCTCATTCCGGTGTGACGACTCCTGATGAATAAAGGGACTAAGCCGAAGGAAAATTAATGAATGAACATAAAACAAAATCCTGTTTGTGGTAAAAAATTCGCAACACTGCATGACTTAACAGAAGCTGTCAGTTAAAGACTTGAAATGCTTGTTTAATTTCATGCTCTATGAACATGCTGTCAGTTAATATGTAAAAATAGCCAGGGAAATTACAGGCAAGTTCAGATCCAACACATGAACAGAAGATATCAAAGCTACGAAAAGCTTCATATCTGAAACTGAACCAAATAAGCGACTCTATAGGATTATTATTAGATACATTCAAAGCTGTATCAAAGTTAGGACATAACATTGTACTTTAGAAGTAAGCATATTTATTTAGCAATGTAATGCCTATAATAAACAAAGACAATGTACAACAATGGTTAATCTTTCATCAAAGAACACAAAAACAAAAGGAAAAGCATATTTGTTGCATGGGAATGAAAAGTATGTGTTTGGTGCAGAACAGATTATATGTGAGGTTTTGAACAGAGTGGAGCTCAGCTGATCCTCTAAGGAGACGCAAACAAACCTGCTTTTGTCACTTTCAGAGGCCTGCACTTAATACATCTAATCCCTGGCACCTGACAACAAGCGGCCACACAGACTGACAAGCAGAGGAAAACCTTGCAGCTTTTGTTTCGACGCTAAATGTCAATTGAACTGGCCTTAATAATCCTTAATATAAGTGCACCTGAACACAAAACTACGGATTTTATTATGTTTTTTAGCAGCAAATGTTATGTGACTTTTAGAGATACATTTAAAACTCCTATGGTTCATTAATTCTAAATTGGATTAGATATTTGCAAAACTTCAATTTACAACAGAACAAGTCAACAAAAAAAGGAAAAAGCTAAGAAAAATATATATTTTTAATATATATTTACAGTAAAAATTATTTTAAAAAATTGTACACAAAGTTTTGTGAAAAGTTACATTTAAATATTTATGAGACATTATCTTATTAAATATACACTAACATAAATACATACATAAAAGATACATAAAAAACACAATAGCACCGCAATCAAATTAAATTAGGCTGCACGGTGGCGCAGTGGGTAGCACGATCTCCTCACAGCAAGAAGGTCGCTGGTTCAAGCCTCGGCTGGGTCAGTTGGCATTTCTGTGTGGAGTTTGCATGTTCTCCCCGTGTTTGCTCCGGTTTCCTCCGGGTGCTCCGGTTTCCCCCACAGTCCAAACACATGCGCTATAGGTGAATTGGATAAGCTAAATTGTCCGTAGTGTATGTGTGTGAATGAGTGTGTGTGGATGTTTCCCAGTGATGGGTTGCAGCTGGAAGGGCATCCGCTGTGTAAAACATATGCTGGATAAGTTGGCGGTTCATTACGCTGTGGCGACCCCAGATTAATAAAGGGACTAAGCCGAAAAGAAAATGAATGAATGAATGTTTATACAGTATGTTTTATTAAACAAATATCCTGGGTTCAGGACAATAACCATTTTTCTTCTTTAATGGAAAAGTTCTGAAAAGTTTTAACGTTTTTTGAAAATATATATTTACATTCAGAATTCGAGTTTAATTTTGTTTATATAAAACAATTCTAAATATTTTACCCTCCATTCAATTAGAAAAAAACTGTCAGCAACTTAATATGCTTAATTATTTAGATCTATATATCTCTCTATTATATATATTTATTACTTAAAACGAAACTGAGACGGATCAAACAAAAATGTAAAAACGTGTTTTCTAGAGCCAGTGAACCTGTAAAACGTGGAATCTGTTTCTTGGTGTTGCTTCATTTTCAGATCTCCAGAGTCTGTCAGTGCCTGTTCACATTCCTGTAAGCAGTCATATCTAATGAAATGGGGCCCACAGTTTCACTTTTCTGTGGGCATCCACTGACACACCAACCAGACATCCAGCATTCCTGACATTCCCCTGTCAATCAGGAGTAAAACTGATTTTGACTTCTACCACCACAACATTGTAACGATAGAGCCAAAGATGAACAACCCCTGGGCCACATCTCAAAGCAATAAAACTTCTCTACATGCTGATGTCAAACATAATGTGATATAGGATAAATAATGAATCGTTTACCATAATATAATCTCCACACTCCATCTACAAGTAATGTAAATCATGTGGTCTGGAATTATATGGTTTCGCAGCAGATATTTTTTAGATCATATTTGTTTACATTTGCTATGGTTTAGTCAACAGTACTTCCACAGATTTGGGATGAAGCCTAATTTGTTTTCATAGTCAGATCCTTACATGTGATTTATGCCACTGCTACTAGGCAATATAACACTTTTTCTTGCGATATAAACATGGTGTCTTCACTATGGAGAAGGTGGTAGACATTTTTCAGACAGAGTCTGTTAAGGGAGGTCGTCTCATCAAGTTGTGAAGCAAAAGCTTTTTGAAGAAAAGAGTTTTTTAATCTTTACACTTTGGTGTAAGCAAAATATGACTCTTATCTTGCTTACTTTGAGAGTCCAAAAGCCACGGCGGAAGAACTCCCATGTAATGACAAGCTTTTGATTAGAGGAGCAGCGTACAAATTGTAAAAACTCCCTTTGTTGTTTATTTTAGGCCATAATTTGGAGAATGAAGAACTTTAGAGTCTTTAAATGATCAGCTGAAAGCCAACACTCTGTAATTTTCACTTCCAATAATCAGGGCAACACCTTAGTGTGTTTTAACTCTGTTTAAGGCCAAATCTACTTCATAGAAAAGATGGCTCTGGGTATCCCCTTATTTCTTTTGAACATATAGTATATATCACAATATATTGAAAAATTGTCGTTATCGGAATAATGGTACATGTAATGTTTATATCACAGAGAGGTGCAATGAATTACTTTTATTTTTTAAAGATGGCCCAAAATGAAACATTTGATCCGAACTTGGGATGCCCGAATTGCAGTGGTGTTTTATGCCGCAGTAGTGCTAACAAGGCTATTGGCACTGACTGTTTATCAATGTTTGACTAAACAGAAGAAGCCTTACTATCTGTATACCCACCTATATTTTAGGTGCTGTTCTGCTATTGGCTAGATGGTGAACCTAGAGCTGAAAATAAATACTAATGACTGGAGTAGAGACAAGAGAGGAAAATAACAACAGCCAATAAGAGTCAGAAACTCTGTCCAAGTTTTCATTCAATCTTTTAAGATCAGAAAAGTTCATTAGACCAGAGAAATATCCTTTATTACCTGTTCATTTAGTATGATCATTAATGTTTTTAAAAAAGCTCATAAAATAGCTTTTCTCTAGGAAAATGTTATATTGCAAGAAATATGCTAAATCGCAATACTCGCCAGCACATACCACATATTTTCCCATTATTGTGCAGCCCTAAAACCGAGACTAGAGTGGTATTAATTGACTCTGTAATTTATTCGTCTCTGTAATGCATTTATCCATTGATTTATGGATTGTCAGAATAGGAAAATATTGAAAATTGCCTTTAAAGTTGTCCAAATTAAGCTCTTAGCAATGCATACTACTAATTAGAAATGTGTATATATGTTTTATATGATTTTATATTTGTTTTAAAATATTTACAGTAAGAAATTTACAAAATATCTTTACTTAATAATCTAATGATTTAGGCATACAAGAAACATCTGTAATTTTGACCCAACTTTTTAAATTATTATTATTATTATTATTATTATTATTATTATTATTATTATTATTATTATTATTATTATTATTATT
>CAIGQW010053321.1:3388968-3499271 GCA_903798125.1 Danio choprae
GATAGATAGATAGATAGATAGATAGATAGATAGATAGATAGATAGATAGATAGATAGATAGATAGATAGATAGATAGATAGATAGGACTTAAAATATGAAATGATTTATATAAATAATGCTTTTGTCATTTAAAGTTTAAAAAAATTCATTAAAAATACTTAGTTTAGACAGATACACTGTAGACAATACTGGGTCAATTTGTTTGACTCAATCCACACAATCAATTTGTGTTAGGACAACATGAAGAAATTAAGTTAACTTATTAGTTTTTACAAATGTAAGTGGATTGAACATAACAATTAAGTTATCCTAAAAAAACTAAAAAAATGTGTTGTTTCAGCTTATTTTATATAAAGAGTTTGAACAAACAGCCAACTTAATTTTTTGAGTGTAGATGGATATTGATATTTATATATGGATAAATTATATGAAGGAAAAACATCTTCAATACAAACACTTCCAATAGATAGAGATATTTTTACGTATTTATATATATATATATATATATATATATATATATATATATATATATATATGTTTTTTTATGTGCAATAAGGAGTTATTGTTCTGCAAAAAAAAAAAAAAAAAAATTCTACTTTTGAATTCGCTGCACAAAATGAGCTTCACACTGAGTTTATCATCATCTTTGATCAAATACTGTAGGCATACAGACGATGAAATCTGTATCTCTCGACTTTTCAACAAGTTTTATGAGCCACGTGCCAGTGGTCCAGCTCTCTCATCCCGTGTAGATCTGTACTCACCTCTCCGCTGTGATGCAACCGGAGACAAGATCAACACGAGGCAGAAGAACCGCTCCAGAACCGCGAGACACCTGCAACGATGAAGCACGTTTTGTTTGTTTTTTCATCTTAAAAAAGTATACTCCAAAACTCTCCTCATGTATACCTTCTTGCCATTTCAGTTCGTAAAACTGCTCCGTCCCGATAGCTACATGGGATTGTTGTGGGGAGTCGGATGAAACTTTCCCGCTTTAGAGAGAGGAGATCCTCGCGCCGGTGAAACAGCTGATGAGAGTGAACCGAGAGCAGGACTGATGAACCGACGGAGCGGCGGGACAGCGGCACACGAGCGCTTTACACAAATCCCCTGGGTCCTAAAGCCTGTCCTCCACACCCACCACCACCACCTACCTGACACCTATGCCTGACACACGTTTGTTGCTAAAAGGGATACAGCTGCGGTCGAGAAGTATTTATATTACTTATTAAATTACGCATTAATTGTATTTTAACGTTTTGTAGAAATCTCATTTTGCATGCTATCTTCATCAAATTTGAAATACAAACTCATGAGACACTTGGCTTTCAAGGCATATTTTTTTCTAGGTTATTACAAGATAATAATTTCATGTGTTTGTATATGACAAAAACAAATATTGAACACAGTACAATTTTTCTTTCTCATTACTTCATAATGTATAACTATTTATATTTTTTAGCATGAATCTTTCTAGATGGACAGTAAAGCATTCTTTCCAATGATACCTAATTTTTGTTTGTAGCACACTGGGGTCAAGAACTGTTATTATTTTAAGCTAGCAAGCTATAAATACCCACAAGTGAGGTGCTGGGTAACAGGTTAACGTCACCCCAACCCCAACCCTAAACCCAACCCTAAACCCAACCACCACACTAATGTAAAAACAGTAATTATACTGAGTATTATTCATATTATTTATACTCATTAAATTGTATTTTATTAACGTCTACCCCAACACTAAACCCAACCCTCACGGCAGGGGTGTAGCAACCAGGGGGAACGGGGGGATACGTCCCCCTCACTTTTAGAGACAGATCATTAAAAAAAACAGGTGATTAATAATTATATGAACGTAAACTTTTGGATTTCATCCAGCTGTCCCCCCCACTTTTAAAATGTCCGCTAGGCCCCTGTCTCAAGGTAATGTAAAAATATTAATTATTGTTGTACAGTGTCACAAAAAATATTGATGCGAGTATCCGCAGCTGTATCCAATCTAGACTTTACCCCCTTGTTAGGTGATCTCCATGTCAAGTACGGAAGCCCGAAGATGTCATGCATTATGACATATTTATTATATTTATTTATATTTATATATTTTTTTATATTTATTTATATTTATAAATATATTTAATATATTTATCATCTTAAAGATGCTTTAGTTAATAGTATATCTATATTATATATTTTTATTATATTATCTTCTTAAATAAGCTTTAGTTTTTACTTGTCTAAAAGTAAACAAATTCTAAAAGTACTGTTTTTAAGTGGCTGTTTTTCTTTAATACTGTAACTACTTAACTATGTATTGTTTGTGTACTTGAGTAATCTCCTTTTATTGTGAGAAACTTTTACCTCACTACATTCAAATGAATATCACAATCAAAGATATCATGTAGTATCATACTCATACACTAAAAAAAATTAATGACAAAAAGTCAAGACAATATTTACGTTGCTTTATACAGTTATACAAAGTTTAACTTAATATTTTAGTCAGTATGATTAATGTAAATTGAGATAACTAGAAAAGTTAATTTAACTCAGCGCTTTACCTCAGAGCTTGAGGATACACACGACTGATGGAGTGAAAAGTTACTAGTGTTGAATTTTAAGATTCATAAACAATATTCAGGAAAAAAATGTTTAATAGTATGAAATGCCAATATGGACATGTACATATTTTTTTAAATAACTAAAAATTAAGCATAACATTAAAATAATGCAAATTTGTGTCATTTAATATTTGTAATCTCTGTATACTAAATATAAAAGGGTTATATTTGCTTTTAAAGTATATAAATGTGTATGTTTTAATATTTTTTGCACTATTTTTTACATCGCATTGTCAACACACATTTTTTTTACAATTACAAGGCTATACATTTCTTATTTGTAGCCTATTCTTAAAAGTGTGTGACAAGTTTTAGTAAAAGAAATCAATAAAACATATTTTTCTTTCATTTTATCAGTAGTTTTGATACAGGTAAATACATCTGAATCTAAGTCAAATTAAAAAGCAGTATTGTTTAAGCGGTTTGTAAAGTGTTTTTTATTATTTTGTTATGTTTTTGTTAGTTAGCCCAATTAAATGTGCACAATTTAAATACTGTGCAAACGCGGCAAGATATGTTGTGAAAGTAATAATGTTAATCATAAGTGTTAATCTCTAAAAGGCTGCAGAAGCCTGTATGAGAAAAAAAAACTTTTATGAATTTCTTTGAAGAAAGATGAGTGATGTTGTGCAGCCTTTGTTTGATATCACCTTCAGCATGTTGGCAGAAAGACTATTAACAGTAAATCACTGGCATCACTGTTATTTAATGTTGTAATATCTGCACCATTGCGGCACCAAACAAAAATGCAAAAACAATTATGTCAACATCAGTATCGTACAGCAAATTTTGTTTGGCAATAATTCCTAATATTAGGTTTCCATCTTTATAATTTTATCATTTCAGAACTGCGGGAACAGTACAGTTTAAGCATTTTACATTCATTTTCCTTGGATTTTGTTAAAACTGGAATGATATACAACAAATATATCATTAACTGAATTCATTATTAATGTAAAATAATGCTAAATGCTAAAATGTGATAGGGGATATTTTACTCCATTAGTAATTGTTGTTTAACTTATTTTAAAATTTGTTAAATCACTAACAGAGTTAGGGTAAGGATTAGTGTTAGGGCATTTTCCACCATTTTAGGCTTCAGCTGAAGATGCTAACCTAAACCAGATACCATGATGTCTAAAACATTTTATTTTTATCATATTATTGTTTTTTGTTTTTTTTAAAGTGAATGAGAAATTAACTGAAATATGACAGAGTCATAATAACAGAGTCGACAAATAATTAACCTACTTTTGGTGTATCCTAAACATTTTGTACAAAATAAATGAGAGAAGAATAAGGATTATTCAAGAAAGATTATTATTATAATTATTATTATAGAAGAAATGACATCACATGGAGCAAGTCACATGCTATTTCTATCAGTGCTTTAAAGGTTTCCGTGCTTTTTTTTATAACTGATGTAATAAAGTTGACCAAAACATAGGGACAGATACAAAAAAAAATATTACACTGTAAAAAAAAAGCTGGGTTCCATACAATTCCATACAACTTAATGTTTTTTTTTTCACAATTAAGTTTATTGAACATAAGATAATTAAGTTGTCCCAAAGCTCATTTTAAATAAGTATTTGAACAAGCAGCAAAAATATTTTGTTTGATTATACTGGAATTACTAATAACACAGAAAAATAGATTTTTCATGCAGAAATATTTATCTATATATAATTTATTAGAGTAAACACACTTATTTCATGATATTTTAAGCTGAATGTGTCACAACCACCAGTGATCTAGCAGTTGCAGATTGCTGGAGAACTACAAATCTGTCACAGAACTGGACTTGAATCCCATCATGCACCTCACACACACACCAGTTCCAGTTCTCTCCCTGATTGCACACACACACAGCTGGAAACGAATCATAGACTGATTACATGGACTATATATTCACCTCTCACACACATATGGCTGAGTCTTATTCACCTGTAACATTACCAAGCATTATTCCTGTCAAGCCTTGGTGTGCCTTGCTTGCCTAGTTTAATTGTTTATTCTGTTTGCTGCCTGCAGCGACCCATTCGCTTGTTTATTGACCACGCTTTGGATTATCTGTATGGATCTGTTCGGCCCCTGTTTTGACCATTGCCTGCCTGACTGTTGTCAGCGTCCTTACGTGACAGTATGATTCAGGAGGCAAACAGTCAAAAATAAGTGGGAATCTTTAAGTTCGTATTTTCAAGACAAAATGTCCCTAAATACACATGTAAACATTATTTTTAGACATACATTTATATACGTAATTTGTGTTATTATTCAATAATGTTTCATTAAAAAAATAGTTTGAAAAACAATATAAGGTTTATCTTGGAGATGCAAAATTTATTCGCAATTTGAGAGTCACCCTTACACAAAATCTTAGATTTTGCAGCTAAATTGAAAAGTATAAAATCGTACAATATCTACTCAGTTGACAGACTGAGACAGACATGAACAAAAAAGATCGAAGCATATTTATTCGATACATTCAATTGATAAACTCAATTGAACAACTTTCATTTTTATTCTTTACTTTGTGCCATTTTCAGTGTAAGCAATGACTTTCTCTCTTCAACACACAGGATGGAAAATTATTATGTGATTTTCCTGATTAGTTAAATTCGCAGCTTTGGATGAAAACATAGCTGTTGGTCAACTAAATGAATCGTCCTGCTGCAAACTCATACCACAGGTTGACTCAATGTTACAGTGCAATGTTTTGATCACTTACAAAAGGCTCAACTACAGCTGTCTCTGCATGTCAAACTTGGGTAGGAGACTATTTTATTTAACATGGAAAAAAATGACATCACTTTTAAACTATACTCTGTTTGTATTGAGGAAAGTTTGAACTGCCTTAAAGAAAAGAGAAACGAATCTGATCCTGTCTCTGACCGGGAACAATTCCGAATGTGTACAGAGTTCCCCTTACGCTTCCAGCCCTAATCTGTCTTCCAGATGAACTTGTCACCAGCGCTCTTGAGCGAATGACCCCGGAGAGCATTTTTAACTGGGGGTTACGTGGTGTACTTGTGCAATGCAAAGGATAAGGTGTGCAGAGTGCTCCTCGTACATAAAAGTTAATCGCTTCTCAAATATGTCTGTCACTGTCTGGTATGCTGTCAGTTAGAATGGACTAATAAAATCAAAATCCAGATAAGAAGCGTCCAATAAGCGCGAGACATGATAATTCTTGGGATTCTTATGGACAGCAAATGCTTTCATGACTACTTTTGGGCAAACATGCTTTTAGACAGAAGGAGATTAGACAAAGGGCCTTTAAAATATTTCCGGTTTTCTTCAAGTTGAACCCACAACGCACATTCTTTACAACAAACGCGAGGTAAAAGAACCTGTCGCCCAATCAGATTTATGCACCAGTGTGAAGTGGGTCAATAAGAGTGCAGCTTTTGTTTTCCCAGTCAGGTCAGCTTTCTTGGGAACAGTGGGTCTCGGTGAGAGTAAGAGGAAAAGACAGACACACACACTAGACATATGCCAATATTCAATGTTTCAATATATCGTGATAATGAACATGCACACTATCAATATTGTGGACACTTCAAAGATGATACAGAGAAAATTATTTATTATTCTAACTTTCAGAGTGCCTTTTAAGAATATTCAGATCGTTGTATTATTTGGTTGTTCATCACAACACCAAATGCATAAATACTTAACAGGTTATTTATTTTAAACATTAAAGGGGACCTATTGTGCCTCTTTTTACAAGATGTAAAAAAAAGTCTGTGGTGTCCCTAGAGTGTGTATGTGAAGTTTCAGCTCAAAATACCACACTATTTTTATTTAACTATTTTCATAATTCTTTAAAACTGCACCTTTTAGACTCAGATCCAGATCATGCCATTTTGGTGACTGTCACTTTAAATTTAAAGGAGATTTTTTCAAAAGAGGGTGGAGCTATAAATGCCTCATCATAACAGCAGATTCAAAACTCTAATGGCGGACGGCTGCTTCTCATTTAGGGCTGTTTATGCTAATGAAGGAAAGATCATCACTAATTGGCGGGACTTTCCCCCTTTGATGACATCTACAAAGGAAAAATGCCAATCAAAGTGTTTCTGCAGACTGTTTTTATTGAGTGTGATTATAAAAAATTGAATTAATACATTTTTACCATTAGAGGCTCGCTATATTCTCACACTGCTGCCACACAAATGTGTTTAAACCCCTTATAAAAGTGATTTTTGCATAATAGGTCCCCTTAAACATTGTAAATCTGGCCTGCAACATTGAAAATGTCTGTGACATTTGTGTCTGTGTGTGTTTATAGGCCTTTTTTGTTTATTAACTCTGTAGAGTAAAGCTCTATTTGTTAACATCAGCTAAAGTTAAGTTTAACTAAAGTCAATGCAATGACATCTATAAAAAGCACTCAATCATTCGTTCATTCATTTTCCTTCGGCTTAGTCCCTTTATTCATCAGGGGTCACCACAGCGGAATGAACCGCCAACTTATCCAGCATATATTTTACACAACGGATGCCCTTATAGCTGCAACCCAGTATTGGGAAACACCCATACACACTCATAGACTACAGCCAATTTAGTTTATTCAATTCACCCGTACCACATGTCTTTGGTCTGTGGGGGAAACCAGAGCACCCGGAGGAAGAACATGCAAGCTCCACACAGAAACGCCAACTGACCCAGCCTCACAGCAACCTTCTTGCTGTGAGGCGACAGCGCTACCCACTGCGCCACTGTGTCGCTCCCTCATTAATCATAGTAGATATTAATTTCTTTGTTAATACCTAATAACAAATTAAATTCAAAAGGTGTAATTGTTTAATTAAATGGAGTTAATAACTAATAAAATGAAATTTTACTATTTATTAACCAATTTAACTATAATAAAGCTGTATCTTATAGCTGGTTTGAACACATCAACTAAAGTTTACTTATGAGACTTTATTGTAATGTGGCACCTATTGTATTTTATCATCATTTTGCAATTTAATTTGTTTAAATGTGACATTCCATGTCTGAAATGTATGTGTTATTGAGTCTATAAGGTAACAATACTATAATATGATAACTTTGTTTAAAATTGTTTTGTCTAAAAGAAAATTTGGGTTTTGTCTTTACTACTACGTAGTGTATTATATAGAGTGGGTTAAATAAAATTGCATTATCAAAAAAAATTCACTGACTAAAAGTAGACTAAATGATTTCAGTTGTTGTTAACTAAAACTAGACTAAAATGTTATCAGTTTTTGTTGACTAAAACTAGAAGAAAATAGTCATTCATGATTCTAACTAAAGGGTGACGCAGTGGCGCAGTGGGTAGCACAATCGCCTCACAGCAAGAAGGTCGCTGGTTCAAGCCTCGGCTGGGTCAGTTGGCATTTCTGTGTGGAGTTTGCATGTTCTCCTCATGTTCGCGTGGGTTTCCCCCACAAGCCCAAAGACATGCGGTATAGGTGAATTGGGTAAGCTAAATTGTCCGTAGTGTATGAGTGTGTATGGATGTTTCCCAGTGATGGGTTGCGGCTGGGAGGGCATCCGCTGTGTAAAACATATGCTGGATAAGTTGGCGGTTCATTCCGCTGTGGCGACCCCAGATTAATAAAAGGACTAAGCCGAAAATGAATGAATGAATGAATGATTCTGACTAAAACATGACTAGATTAAAACGACATGTTACAAACGATTAAAACGATAATGTGACAAACTAATAAAAACTAAAATGTCAGCTTCACACAAAGACTAGACTAAAACATAAATGAAACTAGGCCAAAAACAACACTAAGCTTAGGTCAATATTGTGATAATACCATATACCGTGATAAAAGCTTCAGCTAATTGAAGCAAGAAAATGGTGATGAACACACACACACACACACACACACACACACACACACACACACACACACACATATGGGTCAGGGACACCCACTGGCACACACAGACATGGATGCATTTAGCAGAAAGGCCACCTTATCAAAGCATCACCAGCATGTTCTCATTACTAGCACTTTGTGCCATGGGTAACCTCTCTGCAGAGGAAGGGGAGACGGGGAGGATCTGGAGTCTGATGCTAGTCGAGTTCAGTCAATGCCTCTGGAGCCAAAGCTGTGATCAGCAGCTTGTGGGCTGCTGTTGAAACACGTTCATGAGTGCTGATGAGCTTTGCATTCCTATAAAACCAAAGAATCCATTAAGAGCTAGGCAGAGATTTATATGCGAGTATATAAATATATATAAAGGGAAATGCAAAATGTTTAACATCCGATTACCATAATCATCTCTTTCTTCATCCACATAAGTTATATTTCAGAAAAAATTTAAACAATATACATATAAGTGAAAAACTTATTTTGATGATGCCCTTTAGATATTCCCCTGACTAGAAGTAACTTTGCAACTACATGGAAACTTCCAGTAATTACTGTACATTCTGTATACTTAGCGCAAACCTATAATCCCTTTCATACTTCCAACTTATTTTACAAATGTAGCTGTTGAGTTTTACTTGATTAAAATAATATAATGTCTGCCACAGATAATTCTCCATCTCAAACACTCAATAAAAAAATACTCAACACTCTTTTTATGTTCAAAAAGCAATAGAGAAAAAACTAGAAATCAGCTATGAACATTGTCAAATATCAGATTTTTTAAATCTGATAATTTTTTAAATGAACAGCCAAACTTATCCAGCATATGTTTTACACAGTGGATGCCCTTCCAGCTGCAACCCAGCACTGGGAAACACCCATACACGCTCACATGCACACACATACACTATGGCCAATTTTAGTTTATTCTACCACATGTCTTTGGACTGTGGGGGAAACCGGAGCACCCGGAGGAAACCTACGCAAACACTGGGAGAACATGCAAACTCCACACAGAAATGCCAAATGACCCAGCCGAGGCTCGAACCAGCGACCTTCTTGCTGTGGGGCGACAGTGCTAACCACTTAGCCACCATGTCGCCTAAAGCATTTTTAAGTACTAAAATACTAAAACAAATGAATTAAAAATGAAACAAAAATGCTAATTCAAATTGTATGATATTTATGAAATAATTAGTTAAGAATTAAACTAAATAATTTGTTTAATATAAGTGAATGTAAGAGGGCATTTACTGTCAAGCTTCAAAGTGATAACATAATTAAACAAAAGAAAATAGTCCAAAATACTTCAATTATATATTAAGCACTATACTATAAGTCATGCATGCAGTGTCCTTTGTCATGCATGTGATTTGTGTAATGAACAGACCAAAATGTAATTCATCATTTATTGATATTTATGCGTTTCACTGCGTTTATATCAAGTATATAAAGTTTTTTTTTTTCTTTTAATAAAGAAAAGCCCATCTGGATCACACAGGGTTTTCCATTAATCGAAAAAGATGTTTACTATGTCAGGAAAGTATTAGTAGTCTAATTTTGATTTCAGGAAAGAGTTTAGACATGCAAAAAATATGAACACCAGATTTTTGGCAGCAAATATTTGGAGCAGGTTTGCTACCCAGATGGAAGAATCAAGGTAAACAACTTTCAAAGCATGAAGGCCTACACGTTTCGTCTGTTTGATAAATGTTGGTAATCTAATCAGCGCAGCTAGTAAATTCAGAACTGCACAAATATACAACTAGATTAACCTTTCACCAGACACAACACACAAAGCTCCTACAGCCAAGACAGCATTTTTTTCACAATTATCAGTCATTTCGCAGTTCACTAGTTTAGAAGAAAAGCCGCTCTTTCCCAGACTAGGCATTAATGGCAAAATTCATGGGAAAATAGCAAAAAAATGCATTGTGCTTACCATTGGTTTGGTCCTCAAAGTGGCTTTGCAAATTGGAAAAAAAAAACGTAGTCCTAAACATCTTGGTTGTACACCTGGAGTTAATAAGAAAAGATTAAAGTGCTCAACATACATAAGTGTTCTCCAAATTCATTAAGTATGCTTTTATTTTACCTTTAACCTAAATTATTTTTGCCTTTAACCTCTCACTTTTCAGTGTGAGAGTACTACAACTGTAAACAGTTCATAGGAACAACTAAGAAATCAAATCAAAATACTTACTGCATATGCTGTTCATTGTTGAAGGATCTATTATCAGTAGATGAAAAAAAAACACATTCACCTTAAAGGTGCAGTATGTAAGTTTGACACCCAGGGGTTGAACTAGGTATTGCATTTCTGGATCAAAACAAATGGAAGCGCAGGTTGCCAGATTGATGACCAACAGATCAACGGCACGCGATAGAAGGAATATTTTCGATATTAAAAAGAGTTTTTGTTCTAACTAACTCCTCGAATTGATATATTAGAAACGGCTTCTATTTCTTGCAGCTGAACAACAGAAAACTGACAATGATTACCTCAGGTACACCTCATGTGCTTTATTCAGTGTTAAATGCTAACAACATGAGTTTAAATGCCATTTTACATGACATTTATTGCCATACTACTGAAAGCAGCAGCCGAAAGTTTACCTCAGATCTTGGAAATAAAAAAATGTTTGAAATCGAACTTTAGAACTGTGAAATAATGCAAACCAACACATATCAGTGATTCAGCGTCTACATTTAATCATTTTAAAGAGGTTTAATAAGTATTAATTAGATTATAAACCTTAGCCTTTCATGAGTGAGTGCATAATCTGTGCTTCTGAATGGCTGTAAGCCAAGCAGCCAAATTGCTTATCACTGTAAATCTCGTCACGTAGTGTGTTGTTAGGACACGGGGTTACAATATAACCTGCTCACCTAATGTTTACGTTCGTAATATTTATATTATTTGCTAATTAATAACCTCAGTTTGAACTCTGAATCTGCGTCTCATTTCGGAGTCTGCTACTCTCTACCGTAGGTCGCATTTCGGTCTCGGATGCATGCTTTGAGAGCCTTTCTGAATGAATCAATGAATAAAATACAGGGTTTTCCACCAAGGCAACCCGGGGGGCTAAAATATAATTGGCTAAACTGGCATTGGGGGGTTAAATAGACCCAAAACAAAGACAGCGTTCCGAACAGACATTTTCAAAGCAGAATATCTGACTTCAGCATTGTTTTTCAAATAAACAAGAATGTTCACTTGGCATGTTTCTTAAATATCTGCAAACATATTCTGGTATTGTTATGCAGTATGTGTGTTTTCAACCTGAACAAATGTATTTACAGTGCATTTAAGATCAAACAGGATCTACTAAGTTCATTTTACAGTTTGTTCTACATGTCAAAAAAAACTCGTGACTCAAGCTGTAGTTGGTTTCCGGCTGATGATTGAACATCTCCATCTTGTCTGTCAATTTTGGCTTAAAAAACACTTCATTGTGCTCATCCGTGTCCTCCAGCTAAGCTCCAATCATTTTCCTCTTGATTTTTGTATTGTGTCGAAATAATCTGCATTTCTGTGTCCAACACCGACCTTTTGAATCCATTCCACTTGGGACGTCAATCATCAAAGACTCTTCTGTTTGGAGATGAATGTGTCTGGTCTAGTTGTGGACTTTTTTTGTCTGTCAAGAATAGATTTTATATTTTAACTTTTAGTACAGTAACTCGAATTCCACAAATATGACACTGAAGTTGATGACGGATGAGTCTCTATTCTCAAGGAATGTGAATCAGTGGTTTTTGCAATCGAACAATGGGACAAACTGTTTGAAAGCTGCTTTTTTGGACTGGTATTTTTTCAATTTGTGCATTCTTGTTGAATTTGTAGGAAATCCCTCAAGACGGTGTGGTTTTGGAAGATTTCCCCTTATGATTAAACATTTTAGAAAGGAATACATTTTTAGTAAGAATGCATGAAACTGATCCAAAGTCAGAGAAGGGATTTTTAAAAATCTTTTCCAGATAAACACTGTTCTTTGGCTCTTTCTATTAATCAAATGAAAGTGGAAAAAATACATTACCGTTTTACAGAAGTATTACGCAGCACAAATGTTTTCAATGTAGCTATTAATATATTTCAATGATAAAGGATCATGTGACATTGGGGACTGGAGTAATGACTAGCTACATCTGAGTTCTCAATACTCTAATAAATAAAATGTTAAATATTTGAAAATAGGAAAGCGCATTAAAGTCTAGTCATATTTTAAAGCATTACTGCTTTAATGTATTATACTGTTTGTATCAAATAAATGCAGCCTCGGAGAGCAAAAGAGATTTAAAAGAAGTAAAATTTAAAAGAAGTCTGGTATTATTGCCTTATAAAATAAGAATATGCTATATACATTAGTTCCACTTTTAATATAACTATACTTTCAAGAGAAATAGTTATACAAATGACATTTTTATGAGAAAAAAAAAGACTAGCACAGTTTCAAACCACATTTAAACACAGAAGTGGACCCCCTACATTTTCATTTAGTGTGTGTACAGAGCATGACTCATTCATGTAATTGACAATGGACAGCTGTAAACAGCAAGTTTTAGCCACTATGCTTGTTTGGCACTTTGACCAATTTAATATTACAGCACCAAACGCTTATGTAATGCTATTTGAATGAACCCATGGATGACGGAAGTTTCATGTTTTCTTGAGCCCTGCTTCACAGTGAGTGCTCTTAAAGTGTTGCCACATTTTTAGCCTTGTTGTTTAGGCTAGGCTCATGAATCAATTAAGTTTATGGAGTTATTAGAGAGGACAGACGTGATTATTGCTGCCTGTATTTTTTAGGAGTAAATTTCATTATTGATTGATTATCTAAATGTGAACTGAAAATGGGCGACACAGTGGCTCAGTGGTTAGCACTGACGCCTCACAGCATGAAGGTCGCTAATTCAAGTTCAAGAAATGCCAGTGTGGCATTTCCAGTTGGCATTTCTGTGTGGAGTTTGCATGCTCTCTCCATGTTTGCGTGGGTTTCCTCTGGGTGTTCTGGTTTCCCCCACAGTCCAAAGACATGTGGTATAGGTAAATTGGGTAAACTACATTGGCCGTAGTGTGTGTGTGTGTTTAGAGAAAGCGCATGGGTTTTTCCAAGTGCAGGGTTGCGACTGGAAGGGCATATTATTATATGTTTTATATGCGTAAAACATATAATAATACATATAATATAAAAACATATAATAATGGAATAATAATGGTGGTTCATTCTGCTGTGGCAACCCCGAATAAATAAGCCACTAAGCCGAAGGAAAATGAATGAATGAATGTTTTCCATTTGTATTTAATTCCATTTCATTTGTGTACCTCTTTGCATAATAAAAAAAAACTCTAAGACAAGAACTTCATTTTGCCTCAAAACCAAGAGCAGGTATATTTAAATTAGATGCTTTTTTATAGAAATACTCTTCAGTTCAGCTAAGATAAGGTGCTTATAAGTAAGACGGGTATATTGGCTTTCATAATCCTTCCTACTGCAGGTCATAGCATTCACAGCAACCGCAGTCTTTCTACTCTCTGGCATTCAAAAGCAAAGAATATTATCTGTATCACTGTAAAACGCAATTAGTTTGTTTACTGCAAGTAAAGGGGAGTAAACCTGCTGCCTCAAAAGCGACTTTACTAAATTAGTTGACCCTACTTAAAGAGTGGAAACCTACTGTGACTAAAGCTTTTTGAGTTGACTTTATTTTAATAATTATAAACATATTGCAAATTATGCAAATATAAGCATTATAAGGCAAATGGTTTATTCACAAATTTTTTTTTTTTGTAAAGTCAACTAATCGCTTTTGTAAAACTAAAACTGAATGCTCCACAACTGATGTCACAAGCTAAATCCCAAAACTCACATTCACTATTTGTCCACTTGAGAATAAGTAAGTAAGGCACTGAACGTGCAGATAGGACTAGCGCTTTGGCATAGTTTGGGTCTGCTGTTAAGTAATCATTTAAAACAAGCTTTAGTTGCTATTCTTTTGTCTAACCCATTATCTTTAAAGAAGTCACAATGTAAAAATATGGTTGTGCTCAAGTCTATTAAAATTTTGAATCAAATGAAGAATGCATTGAACATTACATGCCCCTCAGTGCAAATGCTCATTTGTTATAATAATAATTTTTTACCTGGCCAGTCAGATAAGATATTTTCAAAATGGAGAAGCAAAGGATTGACCACAGTCAAAGATTTTTATATAGATGGGAAATTTGTTACATTTGAACACTTGTATAAAGCATTTAATCTTTCCCAGTCACAATTGTTTTGCTATTTACAGGTCCGCCACTACATACAACATTTCAAGAAGTTTCAAGAATTGCCACAGGACCATAATATATCCAATCTTTTGCGTCAACCTCCTATGGCCAAACATTTGGGGACGCAGTTTGTTTCTTTGTTTGGCTGTCAATCTTCTGATCACAATAAATTGGCATGGAAAGAGGATATTGGAATTAACATTTCAAATGATACCTGGGAAGAGGGGCTGAAGCGAATTCATACCTGTTCTATGCAAGATTTCAACTCATACAGTTTTAAAGTGGTACATAGGCTACATTATACCAAAACTAAACTCAATACAATTTTCCCTTCAGTCTCCCCGTTATGTGACAGATGCAGGAGTTCAGAGGGAATGCCTGTTTGGATCCTCTGACCCTGTGTTAGCATGGTCACATAATCAGCAAATGTCTATTATGTTTGGTATGGTGGTGGCTAAAAGAGTGATCTTGATGGATTGGAAGTCCACTTTACCACCTACTTTTCATAAATGGCTGACTGAAATGGTTGCTGCCCTTACGCTCAAAAGAATTTGTTTTGCTAGGGCAGATGCTTCTATAAAGTTTGAAAAAATCTGGGGCCTCTTCCTTGCTTATCTTTTTAAGAGTTGAAAGTAGGGCACTTATGATTCATGGACAATTTTGCTCTTACTTTTTCCCTCCATTTTCAATGTTTTGAGTTTGATCAAGTAAAACTTAATGGTGTATATTATTTACTCTATATGGTGCATGTTTGGATGGACTGGTGCTTGTTTTTTGTGTTTTCATTTTATTATTATAAATATTATTATATATATTTTTAATAATTTACTTATTTACATTTTGTCTGTATTTTTTCCTTATCATCTGTATAAAAACTATTATAGATTGTATAAATGTATTTGTTCTGTTTTGTACTTTTATAAAAACTGTTATAAATAAAATATAAAAAAAGAAACAAGTAATAAATAAGTAATAAAAGGATTTATCTAATACGTTTAAATCTTAACCAAATCATTTATAATAATCAATAACAAAGGATTTTATAGCTGTATGAGATCTGTCTGGAAAATGGATAAATAGATGATCTGAGCACCATCTTCTGTCAAGACATGAGATGTATTCAGCACAACCTTCAAAGTGCATTATGAATATTCTCTAGCTGTTGAGTGTATATCAGTTGTAAATTTGTTATTGTGATGCATTATGGGATTGAATAGCTCCACCCAACAACATCCAATTTGGTTATAGTGTGCAATTTAAGGGGTTATTTCAAACATAGTCAGTGTCCTAACCAAAAAATACAAAACATTACTAAGTATGCTAAGTATTAAGGAAGGCTGACAACAACACAAGAAAACAGCTATCTTCAATTCAAATAATCAAATCAGGCATTCACCGGAATTCATTTTTGACGTGCAGTCAGATGTCCGCTGTGCAGCCCAGTTATCCAATCAAATGATCTTTTAAAGTTAGCTGAGTTATTTTTTTGTTTTGCATGATGATTTTATTTTTTCGTCTTACTATATTTGTACATCTTATCATCATATAAAAATTATGTAGCTCAAAGGAGCTAATTTAAAGATGCTCTGTACAACCTGCTGTTTTAATTCAGCAATTTAAGCAGCATCATACAGTAATTGCGCATATAAAAATGTGACATCTTGTTAGAAATTATGAACATGTTGAGGTTGAAAAAGAAATGTACAAGTAACAGTGGTTAGAATAGACTAACTCCACTTTGAGTCACAAATCTACAGATATCACTTTCAGTAGATGATTTGAGAATCTAGAGAGAGAGAGTTTATCACAAGTTATCATGTTATGCTGATGATTAGCTGAAATAACATCCAAATTTACTGAACATGGTGAACCACAAACCATATCTGATTAATTGTCAAAGTGAGCAAAACCAAAACACCCTATGAGCATTTGTGAGGAACAAAAACAGAACTCTGGGAAGAGAAATGGGGAATTACTGTGATTTTAAATTAAATATTCAGTGGGTCAAAAAGACACTCGATGGAAGCACCTGAGTGGAATCTACATAATTTGGTTCCAGGTGCTGCTGCCGACTGCCTTGTTCACACATGTAGTCCAGCATACCTTCATCTACCAGTCTATAGCTCAGCTCTTGTGCCTGCAGGCAAACAGTTAGTGCTGTCCAGGTCTCACAAGGCCATCAAAATTCCTGACAATTTTCATTCAGGTCACTCTCTATCCATTAAATAGGAGCCATTAGACTGAATAAACTGAAAATAAAGTAAAACAAATATAACAACTAAAACAATTTATTTAAAATTGTATACAGCAGTAACAAAAATATATACACTTTGTCATGTCTTACAGCTTGTTATCAATAGTTGATATATTCTATAGTTAATATAGGATCCATGACCTACCAATGGTATGAAGTAAAAAATATACTTATATAATAATTTCTGCATATGCTATTGTGTTTTATGTTCTATACATCAGGATTACAATGTAATATGAACATGAAACGTTAAGAATATAAAATGTAATTTAAATATTATTTAAATGCATTATTATTTTCTAATATCAAATTATCTAAGTAGTTATTACTAGCATTAAACCCTAATTTTATTTTATTTTTTAAGTTATGTTATTTGAATGTATATATGTTCATTCATTTATTCAGTCATTCATTTTCAACTGCTTTCCGGGGCCGGGTCGTGGGGGTCTTAGGAGAGAAACCCAGACTTCCCTCTCCCCAGACACTTCCTTTAGCTTCGCCGGGGGGATCCTGAGGCATTTCCAGGCCAGCCGAGAGACATAGTCCCTCCAGTGTGTCCTGGGTCTTCCCTGAGGCCTCCTCGCGGTGGGACATGGCTGGAACACCTCCCTAGGTAGGCGTCCAGGAGGCATCCGAAACCCGATGCCCGAGCCACCTCAGCTGATTTCTCTCAATGTAGAGGAGCAGTGAGCCTTTCGGCTCAGCTCCTTCTTTACCACAACCGACCGGTACATCGACCGCATTACTGCTGCCACTGCACCAATCCGCCTGTCAATCTCATGTTCTATCCTCCCCTCACTCGTAAACAAAACCCCAAGATACATGAACTCCTCCACCTGGGGTAAAGACTTTCCTCCAACCTGGAGATGGCAAACCACCTTTTTCCGGTGGAGCACCATGGCCTCGGACTTGGTAGGTGCTGATTCTTATCCCAGCCACGTCACATTCGGCAGCAAATTGCCCCAGTGCATGCTGAAGGTCCATGTTCGATGAAGGCAACAGAACAACATCGTCTGCGTATAACAGAGATGAAATCCTGTGGTCCCCGAACTGGACCCCTTCCAGCCCAAGGCTGTGCTTTGAAATTCTGTCCATAAAAATTATGAACACAATTGGTGACAAAGGGCAGCCCTGCCGGAGTCCAACATGCACTGGAAACAAGACTGACTTATTGCCGGCAATGCAAACCAAACTCCTACCCTTAACAGAGCGCCTCTGACCCCATACTCCCTAACCCTAACCCTAACCCTCCACGGAACGCCACAAGGGACACGATCGAATGCCTTCTCCAAGTCTACAAAACACATGTGGACTGGTTGGGCATACTCCCACGAACCCTCGAGCACCCTGGTGAGGGTATAAAGCTGGTCCAGTGTACCAATGTGTATATGTGTATATGTATATGTATATATACATATATAAGAAGGCTGTGGATATGTGTGCTGCATTGTTATTGTATGCCTAGTTGATGGGGGCATGATTATCCTTAATACACAGTGTTTCATTTCATGTTTCATTTCATGAGCTTAAAATAAATTTTTACATCATTTTTATGGTGCAGATTTTCTTAAAAACCTTATCAAATATAATGTTAAAACCTTACAAATTGAAGGATTGTGTCGTCCTTCTATGACCACATTTCCTATGAAACAAGTAATAATGAAAGTTCAAATAAAATGACAGAATGACCATCGCACACTGGGAGGAAAAGAGAGAAATGTCCATCTACTGAATATTTGTCACCACACAGTGGTTGCAGAAAGAACTGCAGGAGTGTCAATTCTTCATTCTTTAACAACCTGGCCTTACCTGACACCGCAAAACATTACCTTCATTGAGATTAAACATACTGTGCTTTAAATGAGAACATGTTTAAACAAATGAGCACCCAGACAGACAGACAGTTCGTAATGGCTCTGCTTAGTCAGACAGCCTTCCAGCTCAATTGTTACTAGGAAAAAACAAATAAAAAAACAAGTATAGACAGGGCACTACAGTCTTTCAGCAACTAGGCAGCTTTCTAAACCTTATATAATTTAATTTACAGCCATTTCCTGGTCCATGCTATCGTCAGACATATACTGTATGCATCACCTGACTTTTATTTCAAAACAGTAGAAGAGCAAGAGACATTTTTGTGCGATTTACAGAGGCAGCAATGTTAAATGACAGCTTGATTCTGCTGTAGATCAGCGAGGTCATATAGGAATAGACTTGCCAGGCTCGATTTTAAATCATGAGGAAACAGTCAGCTTGATGTAGGAAAAACAAACAGTGAGAATGGATGGCTTTGCACCTATGGAAACCAAGAGGTCATGCCAGGTTTATGTCACTCTGACTTAGCGAAACACAAGTAAACACTGCCATGTCAAAAAAAAAATGCTCCAATATCTGAAATGCATGAACCAACTAGACTGACAGTGAGAGAAACGATCGCATTCAACTAAAAAAAAACAACACATTTTTTAGGAAACAAGAAAAGACTAAAACTTTCTTTCAGAAAGCGTACAGCTTGTCTGATGTCAAAGTCAAAGCTGTTCAGCTGCCATACAGAAGTGTTGTCAATGTGATAGACGAGCAGAGTTTCACATAAAATCAAACACTTTGGTGTTCTGGCATCCCTTGAAAATCGACTGCTAAAGATGTGCTTCTGAACACATTCACCATTCATGTCCATTCATGTTTCAGGAGGCAATCTGAGAAAGTATTTGGAGCCTGGGGAAACTACCTCTGCGTTAGGTTTAGTAATTTATCAGCTCGCTCCGCTCCATGAAATGTCAAAAGAGTCTTTTAATCACATCATTTACACCCATGAAAATCAGTCCACCACATATAATTCTGGGTCGTTAGTTATCTGGGCAAATAAGAAGTTGTATAGTGGAAACAAACACTTCTGTGATTATTCAAGACAGCAGCACTTCAACCACATTGAATATTATGTCAAATACGTTATTTTTTTTAATGTTGATTCCTTTGTCTTGCTATGGCTGGTTTTATGCACCCTAAATAATAATTTAGCAATTCGAATATATTAGAATATTAGAATTTATAAAAGCATAATCACAAATTACAGCTTGAAATGACCAATATATATTTTGTTGCATTTAAAAGCACCATTTATCTGGATATGCAGTGCTCGACATAATTGAGTACATTTTGAAAATGATTATTTTATTCATTTCTCAGTGAATATAGGAATTATATTTTGGTACATTTGAACAAACCAGATTTATTAAACGGATTTATTTATTAAAATAATATTTTAATTACCGCACATCTTTAGAAATAGAAAGATAATACATTTAAATTCATGCAAAATATTGGAGAAAAAAATACAAACTACAAAATTCATTCATTCATTCATTTTCATTTCGGCTTAGTCCCTTTAATAATCTGGGGTCGCCACAGCGGAATGAACCGCCAACTTATCCAGCATATGTTTTACGCAGCGGATGCCCTTCCAGCTGCAACCCATCTCTGGGAAACATCCATACACACCCATTCACACTCATACACTATGGACAATTTAGCTTACCCAATTCACCTATACCGCATGTCTTTGGACTTGTGGGGGAAACCGGAGCACCCGGAGGAAACCCACGCAAACACGGGGAGAACATGCAAACTCCACACAGAAACGCCAACTGACCCAGCCGAGGCTCGAACCAGCGACCTTCTTGCTGTGAGGCGAACGTGCTATCCACTGCGCCACCGTGAGGCCCCAAACTACAAAATGTCAACATAATTTTATATATTTTTTGTTTCTCTAGAATTTTGCGCTTTTTAAATTTTTGTATTTAATATTTTTCCCTAACATATAAAATTGGGTGTACTAATTTTGGACGGTTAGCATGAGCTATTTTGTTAGGTTAGCTCCAGATTTGGCTTTAGTACTGACTAATCTAATGGATATGCACAAATATAATATTGTAAAGCTTCCCATAAAAAATATTAAATTAAATGAGAGATTTGTGAAGGGTGTGCTCATATATTTTTAATGCGAAAAACTGTTTGGAACTAAAATGTAAAGCTACTTTGTGGGGACATGTAGTTTTATGTTGCACACACACATACACACACACGCACACGTACACACACACGCACACACACACCAGCCCTTCATCAGCAGAAAGAAACAAAATGCTACACTAACCTTTTCTGAGTATTTTGATTGTGCGTACTTGCTTTTGTGGTTTACAAGGACACATCATTTTATAATGACACGGGTATGACCTAGATGTACTCTAAAAAGGTGGTTTACGAGGACATGCCTTGTCTCCTGGTAATTCAAAATGCCTAAATTATTCTTAACGGGGTCTTGACATTCAGAATTGGCTGTTTCCTGTGAGGATTAGATTCCATAGGAGTAGGGTAAGGCCATATAATAACTGTTTTTACATTATAAAATTCATTATGCCCATGGAGACGGGTGTGTATGTGTGTGTCTATGTGTCTATCAAGCCATCCAGTGTGCTCAATGAACACGGCCAAAGTTTAAAAAAAATGACCATTAGCAATTGCATAACTAACCACCTTCATTATAATAACTGCAATAATCTGCTCCATCTCTGTGTATATTAAATGGATTTGATATTTTCACAAATTCATGGGCCACTGTTTATTGAAATTCATAGAACTAAAGTACTGTGAAATGTTTTATTTTTTCATTAATCTTTATCTCTGTGCCTCTATCTATTATTTGGTTGGTTGCCACAGATAAACCAATGTTTTCAAAGAAAAGGAGATATCATGGACCAGCAGCCACCTTTGTAAACAAATGACTAGAAATTAGTTTGGATAGTTCTAGCAGGCATGCAGCCAAGATCTTACAACATGCCTGAGCCAGTCAGAAGAAAGTTGCTTATAAAGCAATGACAACACTTTCCCAAATTAGAATACTTCCACTTGAATACGAAAGAACTTAGTGACAATTTCAGCTCCAAAAACATGTTTATGAGGATTTCCAGCTAACACAGAGATCCAGTCTGATAACTTACAAAATATGATGATTATAAGTGAAAAACTTCATAGACATATGCATATTTTTTATTTTAATAAAGGAATTGTTTGGAAATGATAATGTTCCAGAGAAACTTTTTGTTAAAAAAGCCATGTGAATAAGGAGCCTATCTAAAATAGGATAAGTGGATAATGACAGCTGTATCAGTTATCCTGCCAGCAGAGGGAAGGAGAGAGTTGGTAAAACCTCTCCAGAAATGCACTTACACTTGCCATCATCAAAAAACTATAAATAATGTTTTATTTACTGTTATCATATTTAAAAAAAAACCATCTTTCACCAATTTCATGCATACTTGTAAGCTCAACAGAAAGCTAGACCAATTATATTGATGGAAAGTTATTTTACATGAACATCTAAGACATCTTTTTTTATTAAAGTTCCAAGTCCCATCAAATATACTGATGTACTTTACGTTACACTAATATACTCCCAAATCCTGCCAAAATCAACTCTTTTTAGATATACATTATGCAATTAAAATTTCACATTGATCCAACAAAACTTTGCTGCATTCTAAATGGTATAAATATGCCTCTGAAGTGTACTTTGGGTACACTTTTGGGTAAATTGAACTTTTAAAGGGTTGTTCCACAACAAAGATCTCAAACTGGCCCTCTGCAATAAATAAATTCAAGGGCTACAGGAGAAGACTTGCTAACAATTTCTATTTTTAATGCATTTTTTATTTGAGATGCATATGTAGATAGCGCAAGATGATGCTAAAGTGCAATTGTTTGGGATCTTATACTATTTTATCATACATTAAAAGGGTTCAACTTTAGAAGGGATTTTTGGGGCCTTTCAGAATTAAATATAGCCCTACTTATGACTGTAGGATGCCACGACACCTGTGTGGACAAGTAGCTCAAAGCTTGTCTACTTTCAGCCACTTCCGGACTCATTTGAAAATCTTTTGATCGGGTTGGCCAAACAATTAAGTTATTGCATTTGAAAGACTACCTATTACTTTGCCTACTTATGGAATATGTTGTGATAATAAGCAACAAAACAAGGTATTTATACTTTACTGCCACATGGATCAAAATCACACAGTAGTTGCCTTTGAACAAGGTGTTAGCAGCCATTTGCTTGCTTTCCTGCTCATTCATAATCAACATAACATTTGTTTATTCTATAGTACTTGTGTGTTCAACTGAACACTCCAGCACTGTGGGACTTGTCTCACTCAAATCTGAACACAAGTGGTCACAAGAGACATTTCTGAATGCATGTTAATAAAAGGTGGAGCAAAGGAAAGTATGAGAACATCTGTTAGTATGAGAACGTCCCTTCACATACACCTCCATAGGGTTAATGGTAATTCAAATATTTATCTAAACTCAAATTTCCTGTTTCAACACAAAATCCATGAAGATGGGAGCCAACTTGGGTTGTTTTGCAATTTTGCTGGGTCTTTATCACTAAATCACAGCTATTAACAGACTCTCTGTGTTGTCTTTACAATTATTCCTTTTCCAGAGTCCTTATCGCAACAGGTTTCAACACATAAAGAAACAACACACTTGCTAATATCTTCTTTAGCAGCTGGGGGATTTTAGAAGTTTCAAAAAGAGGACCGCTAATCCCTGCAGGTTTTCACAAAGTGACTTGTACAAACCGTTTCATTGCCAGGATGCTGGTTTCAGGGTTCAAGGAAAGATCACATTACTTCCAATGGCTGAAATCAGAGGAGGCAGCATTGAGCCTGTGAGATGTGAGCCTCTAAACAGCTGAGGGGTCACTGCTCTCTGTGTTCACCCTCACACATTCATAAGCCGTCTCACACGTGCACGCAACTCCCCCCTGGATCTGTTCTTTGAACGTTTCGTTTTTAGATATTTCCACAGAGGCATTTCACAGTTGCCCAGTTTATTTAAGGACACTTTGCTGTACCTTCTCTGACAATGAAATGCATTTTGAAATAACACCATTGGCTGTCACATCTATGCTGTTGATGAAATGTTCTCGATGTTACACTATCGGTTACACTTTGTTTTGCTGCTCCCATTTAGACATTCTGTTGACTATTTTAACAGTCCCCAAAACAGTCAACTAACTCTTATTAGAGTAACACTGGTAGACAGTTAGAATTTCTTATAGTGAATATAGATAGAGGGAATGTAGATATAGAATGAGTGTTATCAGACATTAACCAAGCAGTTCTGCTTAATTCATAATTCAGTTACACATAGTAACTGTTGGTCATAAAAAGGGGAGCATCAAAATAAAGTGTTACCATGTTATCAGAGAAATGTTGTTGCCTTAGCTTATAAACAAGGCCGAGTATGTGTGATCTGCATGCTTAATAATTTGGAGGGCTACAACACTAAGGCTGATGACAGATCCCATAAAATTACGACCATTACCAGGAATCCTCGGCAGTCTCTGGATGGCTTCGGAGGACCATGATGGTGCCGCTGCCACAAACAAAAGGTTGTGAGCATTCAAGCGTATGCTGAAAGTTTTAAGGAGGCCAGAAGGCTGCTGCCCTTCTCCTTAGGTTTTATTGCAAGGTCTCAAGTAAGTCAAGCAATCTGCTCAGGACGAGCCGTCTAACCTATCTTTAGCCACTGCGAGCAAGTGAATGGAGAGTCTGACTTATCTTCACTGCTGTCATCGAGGCTGCCAGTATTTTTAGGGGACAGCAGCAGCTGCAAAAGCATTTAACGGTCTTCTACGAACAATGACACTAGGGGTGTCTCAGGACTAAACACCACAGAGTTTGTGGGACCGCTGGAGCATTCAAAGGAAAGCGGTCTGATAAAATTAAAAACAACTTAAAAGAGGCATGTAGAAGCCATGGCAAAATGAACAGGTGACACGGACTAGATGTTAATGAGGAGGACATACCACAACAAATCTACAAAAGTGGAAAAGGATTATTCTGTGGAAAAAAAATACTGCTGGAAGTGAAAGGCGGTGAAGCAGAAGAAGCTGGTCACAACGGAATGTATATTGACAGTTGTCTCTGAGGACTGAACAGAGGTAGGACATGTTTATGTTACAAAGAGCAGTTTCCCTGGGGTCAAAGGTCAGTCTTATTAAATTAGGAGCACAAACAAGAGGTTAATCCCCTTTTAAAGTCCTGAGGGAAACTGGATTGCTGATGTTATACATTAATCCCAGTTGGTGGTATAATACAAGTATCTACATTCCCTGTGTTTCTGATGAGATCTTCAATGAGTTTTCAGTCTATATTTAAACACAGTTAGGGAATTAGAGTGTTTAAGGCTTTTCAATTGTTGGCAGATTCTTGCAAGGTTGTTTTGCATGTTGTTTTATTGTCTTGTTTATAGCGTGGCACAAAGTTCAACCTAAAGAATGATGAATAACTAGGAAATGTTCAAGGTTTTGTAGAGGATACTTGGATCCCTGGATCATTTTTCTTGGGTTAGTTGTCTGTCATAGATTCCCAGGATTAGCGATTCATGAGTTGTGGTATCCTAAAACAGATAAACTAGCCCTAGCATATAAACATCTCCTGCAGGTCGCACAGGCCAAACTTGCAGCGTGATTGAATTTGAGAAGCCACAAATAAAAAAATCATATGAGGACATAGTAAACCAATACACTCTGGATTACCTCATGTGCAACAAAGGATGTTTTCAGTGGAATACATTGCTTAATAGAACAGAGCAAGAACTTCTTGAATCAAATGAAAAACAAACCAATTTTAACAATGACATTTACAAGCTAATTGTGTCAGTGCATTTGCTAGTGCAAGGCGTGTAAGGGAGGCATAGAATATTTTGACTGAGGTCCCCATGGGGTGTGTCCTGCGTAAATGTGTGAGACCTGTGTTGTATGTGCACGCGTGTTGTGTGGTGCGCTTTGTGATACCTGACACATGCCCTCTCACAGGTCTTTATTTAGGGCATACTATATAAAGCACTTTCCCATTGAAATACAGCACCAGCTGTGTTAGTTATGTGTTGTGGTCGCTGTTGCAATAGGGCTAAAAGACTATTCACCTCTATATGGGTGGCTTGAGCTATTTTCTCATAAAGCATAATATCTAAGAAGATTCTGAGCATTTTGTACTTTTGGGCAAAAGAATAATTTCTCAATGGAGACAGCCAAAATGATCAAACCCTACTAGTAAACATAACAAACCCAGTGTCAACAACTAATTTTAATCAGCATGAATAATTTAACAGATTGTAAAATAATTTTAAAACCTCTAAATCCATTTTGTAAAATTACAGGAAAATAAAATGTTTTTCTTTTGTTTGTTTCTTGTTTTTCTGAGGAGATTCTGCTATCATAGGTCATGTCAGGTGGTTTATGGACAATTAATTTCATCATGATTTGCTCTGGACTAAATAATTTGTTAGATACCAAGCTTCACTGCAGCTATTTAAGGGAGCATTAAGCAAACTGACAGTAATAGCTGAAATTTAACATCCCTAATATGCTCTACATCTCTAATGGTCTGTTCACACTAAGAACAAGAACTATAAAGATAACTATAAGATTAAGCGTACATGTGATGTACTATATTGTTGTTTATTTTGAAGGCATTCCACAGTTCTCTTGTCTGCTGCTTTAATGCTTGCACTCTTTAAAGCAGGAGTTTTGATTTGCTGTCAATGTTTTTTTTTTCCTTCATCGGTTAGGATTTTTTTTTTCTGAAATTAATTGTGACAATATTGTTCTGCATGGTTAAAATTGTGATATTCTCTGCTATGCTTTCAAATTTCTAACAAATTCTATAACTAATTTATTAGCATTATAGTTATCACTCTTGATATGACCAAGTCTTCAAGTGTTTCAAAACTATCCAAGCGAGGTTAAAATAATTAAAAAAAAAAAAAAATTCCTTTTGGAAAATGGATATACATTTTTATTTTTATATGAATTAAACTTAAATCACTATGCATCCTATTTGTTACATTGGTTACATATACACTCTCGAAAATACAGGTTAAAAAAGGCTGTCTATGGGATGGTACATTTTTGTATTTTTCAGGTACTAATATGTACACTGATTGTACTACTATGTACCAAATGTTTACCTTTTCAAAAGAGTGCAACAGTGGCAGCTTTTATATCTTTATTTCTAAGACAAAAAAATTATGAAACTGCTGGAGGTTATCAAAGCTTAAATTAAATGTATTTTTCTTTGTTATGATTCAGAGACTTACTTCATAAACAGCTGGACAACCAAATTCTCCAGAGCAATAAATAGACTGAATGCCTGTAGCCTGTCAATCTGAGTGGAGGTTGGCAAGTGAGCAGGGATGGATGTGTTTGGTGGAGCACCACGGTTCCTGGCATACCCTCGGCCTGTGGTTGTACAGAGTGGCACAGATGCAGTTCTGAAATGTCAGATCGGCGGAGATCCCAGACCTGCCGTTATATGGGAAAGAAACAATGAGAAGATTCATCCAGAGGGCAGATATCGGGTGTTTGAGGATGGAAATGTCTACAACCTTATAATAACTTCAGTGACAATGGAGGACAGTGGGCAATACATCTGCAAGGCAAAGAACTGCATTGGAGAGACTTATGCAGCAGCCACTTTAAAAGTAGAAGGTGAAGCACAGGAGATGGAAGTTCGGGAGGAAAACAAGCCACGCTTCCTCATTAAGCCCCTCTCAACTAGAGTTGGACGAGGAGAAGATGCCATGTTCTCCTGTAAGTTGTGGGGAAACCCTAGACCAGAAGTAATGTGGGAGAAGGATGGCAAGAAGTTGAATGAGATCTTTGAGAGCACACATTTCACCATCAGCTATCAGGATGGAGGGTGGTTCCAGTTGAAAATTTTCAAGACAAGAGCACCAGATGGAGGAGTGTATACTTGTAAGGCCAGGAATGAATTTGGAGAGAGTCTGGCAGGGGCTGTGCTGTTAGTGGATGCTGGACCAGGACATGAAGATGAAGGCAATCGTAATGGATACACTAACGGCCACTGGAAAGCACATCAGGGAAAACAAAGAAGTGGTAGACAAGTTGTGACAAGGCTGAAAGATGACCCATTACCAAACTCAGCCAAAGTGAAAATGTTTGCAGTGACAGAGGGGAAACATGCAAAGTTTCGGTGCTATGTAACAGGGAAGCCAAAACCAGAAATATTATGGAGGAAAGATGGGAAACTTATCTTGTCTGGAAGACGGTACCTATTGTATGAAGACAGAGAAGGTTACTTCACACTTAAAGTTCTCTACTGCAAACAACAGGACAATGGAGTTTATGTCTGTTCTGCTTCAAACACTGCAGGACAAACCCTGAGTGCTGTACACCTCATCGTTAAAGGTAAAGTTACCTGAATTAGAATGTGATACTTGCAGTACAATACAAACACAAGACTGGCATACACTTTATATAGTCTGTACAACTAAGCAGCTTGTTGCCGTCTGATTTGCCAAGCATTTGGTCCCCTAATAAGCAGTAACTTTTATGATGATTCAGTTGTAGGAAATGCATCAAGGGAGCTTTAAAATTACCTGACCAGGCCAAACTCATTAACATGAAATAGATTCCATCCAGTCCTACAGTATATCTGCAAAGTCGCTTAGGCTTTGAAAGGTCTGAGGCCCACACATGTGATAGAAATCTCTGGAGACAAGCTCAAATTTCCCACATGGACCATCAAACAGTCAAAACTGATTGCTTTGCATGACTATATCGTATCAGAGCCAGGCAACACCAAACATTTAAAAAGGGTTTCAAGTCACCAAGGCTAAACTGAAGGTATGACTACTGAATCAAGCATGAACAAGGCAGAAAGCACATAATGGCATTTAATATTGAATCAACAAAGTTCTGTCTATATAAACACAAAATTATCTGACAACTATGCAAAATAGCATATGTAGGGAGTATTTCTCTGGTATATTTACAGTATTTTATAGTTTTAAACAAGACAAATATTAATTATTAATTTTGATTTGAACAAAAAAATATATATATATTTTCAGTATAAATAACACAAACTGCTTTTTTTAGGAAACAAATTTACCAAAGTAATTTTACCAAACATATTCATTGAGTTCAAGTCACAAAAAAGCAATATATACTAGATTGGTATAAATTCTATGCATGAATATCCCAATTTAGACTAGTGTATGCTAGCACTGGTCTTAAAGGTTGACAAACATAGTCATGTAGACCATCAGCAAAATGTACATTTGATAAGCATGATTCCTCTGGTGCTGCTGGCTAAGGTTGTTACATGGTGGGATCACCAGAATATCAGCATCTAAAACAATATATGATGGCCATTGTCAACTGGGTAGGTATTTCATATTTTACAAACATATTTCCTTAAGGGTAATTCATCTCTATTCATTACTGACTTTTTCTTTTCTTTTGGATTTTTTTTTTTTGTAACAACAGAGCCACCTGTTCGATTTAAGCAACCATTGAATGACTTGCAAGTATGGGAAAGAGACTTGGCTGTTCTTGAGTGTGAAGTTCCTGAGGACTCTGTTCCAATCACATGGTACTTAGAAGACAGACGACTGCAGCCTGGAGCCAAATATGGGATGGAAGAGTGGGGGACAAAGCGTCGACTCACAATTCGTGATATTGGAGTTGATGATGATGGGATTTATCTCTGCGAGATGGCTGATGGGGGGAGAAGTATTGCTGAGGTAGCAGTCAAAGGTAAAAAAAAAAAATAAATAAAAATTTCAGCATCTGCAATCACCTGTCAGGGAAAACAATCGCTAAATCACATTTGCTTATGTATAATTTAACTTACTTCCATTGCAAACTTGGTCTCTTGAAGGTACAATTGTAAGAAAGCTGCCACGAAAAGTTGATGTCCTGGAGGGGGAAAATGCAGCATTCTGCGTGGAGGTAGAGGAAGAAGAAATGGACATTCATTGGTACAAAGATGGAACAGAGCTAAGAGAGACCCACCAGACCATTCTCAAATCTTTTGGAAGGACCCACATTTTGGTCTTTGTAAACACCACACCACAAGACTCCGGTTTGGTCATGTTCTACGTTGGTAGATCAAAAACATCCTCTCAGCTACGGGTTAAAGGTAAAAAAAAAAAGTGTTTACAACTATTAATTGCAAACGCTTCCATTTCAATCAACCTCCTCTTCTTTTGTGGTAATTTCAGCGGCAAGGCACTGTCCACCAAGCTGTCCTATAGGGGTACAAATAAACACAGAAAGAGCAAATGCAGCACTTCTTTCCTGGTTTCCAGCACAAGACTCCCGAAAAAATCCACCTTCAGGATATATAATTGAAAGACAAGAGGTTGGCTCACAAGAGTGGCTGCAATGTTTGACCACAGACTCTGCAACCTCAGTGGAGATTCTTGGAGACAGTGTTCCATGTGAGGCAGATTACAGATTTCGGATATGCAGTGTCAACAAATATGGAAGAAGTGGAAATGTAGAGTTCCCTCGAGCAGTTCATCTTGGTATGTTCCTTAATGAGATTGACCATTCAATACAGTACATGTCAATGAAACACTAACAAATTTAATATCCCATGTTTTTAGTTCCAGTTGCAAGAATCCAAGCACCTTTACAAGACGCTTTAGTGCCAGAGGGCCAGGATGCCTGCTTTACCATTGAGCTCTCTGCCTCAGTTATAGGCACTTGGTTCCTAAATGGAAATCAGCTTCAAGACGATGAACGTTTCTCCATAAGGCGTTCACGTACGCACCAGTCCCTACGCATCCGGGGGGTACGAGACACTGATAATGGAGCAGAGATCACTTTCATTGCTTATGGAATTCGCGATTCTGCTGCTCTGTATATACAAGGTGGAAACTTAACTTTGATTTTCTTGCACTAAGAATCATTCAAGAGCAAATCATATTACTAACTGTCATGTTTTTCTCATATGTCCTACAGCTCCACTTGTAAAGTTTACTCCACTTTCTGAAATGGATCGAAACAAATTTGTAGAGGTTGGCAACCCTATAGTGCTCTACTGTGAGTTGTCAGATCCTGAGGCTCCAGTTCGTTGGTACAAGAATGGTGTTGAACTTCAATCAATGGAAGGTCTGCATATCCAATCAGAAGGAACAATGAGGAGGATTGTCATCCAGTCAGCAGAATTCTCCCACTCAGGAGTTTATAGCTGTGATGCTATTGATGATGTCATCAGGTTTAATGTGGAGGTTGAGGGTAAGTCGTTTTTGTTCTTATTTTTTATTTCTTCAAAGTGTGTAAATCACTAGAACGAAGATATTTATTGATAACTTTAAATGTGTATTATTAGTCACAATTATAAGAATAAGCCTGACAATGCAATCTTGCACTTGCACATCTCCCAAGTTTACCAAATAATGCTCAATCAAATCACATATAGCCCCACCAGTGAGGTTCTCAGTTCTTCCGGAGGGCAAGAGGAACAAGTCAATAGAAGTAGGTTCAACGATAGCACTGCAATGTGAGCTTTCAGACCCAGTTGCCCAGGTCTCCTGGTACAAAGATGGTGTGAAACTTCTACCACAAAGTGGACTAGACTTCAACTCTGTGGGCGCAAAGAGGGAACTTGTTGTCCAGTCAGCTGAATTTTACCACTCAGGGGTGTACAGCTGCAAGACAAGGGGTGATGCTGTTCACTTCAGTGTGGATGTTAAAGGTGATTTATATTTTTACTAGTGAAATACATTTGAATTTAGCTAGACAACTAACACTGACAAGCCAATGGCAAAGTAGATTAAGACAGCACAGATGTTTTAATATATTTTTGAATTAACTTAAAAAGGTAAGGACTAAAACACTTTAAAATATCCATAGCCCCATCTGTGAGGTTCTCAGCTGTCCCTGAGGTTAAGCGGAGAAAGTGCATTGAAGCAGGCTGCCCCATTATTCTGCAGTGTGAGATTTCAGACTCTACTGCACAAGTCCAGTGGTATAAAGATGGGGATCAGCTCCTTGTAGAATCTGGAGTAGACATCAATTCAGATGACTGCATGAGAACTCTCAGTATTCAGTCAGCACACCCATCTCACGCCGGTGTATACAGCTGCACAACAAAGGATGATGTCATCAAGTTTCATGTGGAGATAAGAGGTGACTTTGCAATCTTTTTTCCTGACTTACAAATTAACTGTATTGTCTTGCGATTATGCTACTAACAATCACAGCTTTCAGTGTTTCTTTTGTCACATTCTTTAGCTTTTTGTTTTTTTTTTACTTTTGTTGCACAGTACCTGTCTCCATTTTGTTCTGCTTTTACAAATGCTTTTGTTTTACAAATTTAGATTATCTTTTCAGTCATGATCTTTATTTTCATTTGTTAAATGTTATCTTAAAGCAATAGGTCCGTTATTCTGGATAATTTCTTGTCATTCTTGATTCTGACACAAACCATCATCTATAGCTGCACCGGTGAGGTTCTCAGCTGTACCGGAAGCTGGGAAGAATATATGCACTGAAGCTGGTGGCCACTTTGAACTCTGCTGTAAAGTATCAGATCCGACGGTCCATGTCAGCTGGTTCCACAATGATACACAGCTTCAGCCTGAGACTGGTTTGGATGTTCAGTCAGAGGGAGAAGCAAGGACTCTGGTAGTAAATCCAGCTGAGCCCAGACATTCTGGATTGTACCGCTGTGAAACATCAGACGACTCTGTCCAGTTCACTGTGGATATCAAAGGTGATTTGTGACTTTTTGAGAAACCTGTACATCCAGTAACACATTTGCAAAACTAGATGCAAACTAACAATCAAGCTTTTACTTGTTGTCTGCGTCTCTTAGCATTGCTGTTATGGACATGCATCTCACCATTGCATCCAACTTATGGGCAGAGATTTGATACAAATGTTATATGTTTTGCATTATTTTATTTAACTTGCTTCTTGGCAGATGGTCTGAGAAATCACACATTAGGCAGTCAAGATAACTTTTCAATAAAGGCTATTAATTTTGTATATTCTTTAATAATGCAACGGATCATCTTTAGACCCACCGGTGATGTTCTCAGCATTACCAGATACTGTGAAGAACCAGCTGATTGAAGCAGACAACTCCACTGATTTGTATGGTGAGATCTCAGAGCCAAATGCCAAGGTGTGTTGTTACAAGGATGGTGTAGAGCTCATCTCAAAAAGTCAGCCTCATATTAAATCGGAGTGTACCAGGAGGACGTTAGCTGTCAAGACAGCACAGCCCTCTAAATCTGGATGGTACGACTATGTGAGAACGGGTGATGTCTTCCAATTTAATGTACAAGACCAAGGTGATTTTTAAATATTTGCTTCTAATCTACTTAATGTTTTTTGTGTGACGACTAACAGCTGTGTGCTCTATGTAGCTTTTTCTTCTTCTTTTATTCTGAATGTATTCTGACAATGTTACTGGGTACATGTCATTGGCTTCATCAGCCATAATTACTTCTGTCTTTATAAGTATAGAAAATTAGTCATTTACACTGAATAAAGCATTCCTCTGTCAATGGTCACCTATAGTGTCAACGACCATTTTGGCTGATCCTGAAGTTCAGAAGACCAAATTCGTTGAAGAAATGGAGTCCATTGCACTACCTTATGAGATGTCAGACCCTGCTCCATATGTCAGCCAGACAAAAGAAGAGAAGGTCATGCTTCCTCAATCAAAACCGGAACCTGAATTAGAATTTGAATCTAATTCTGATTTTGAACCTGAATCTGAACATAAAGTTCACTTAGATGCATCAAGAGGAGCTTTAATCATCCACTCACCTGAGACATCTCTTGTTGAAGTAAAATGCCCAAAGACACCAGATGATCCCATCCAGTTTGAAATGGACCAAGGTGGTTTGCCACTTATTTGTACGCCATTCTGTATTAGGAGCACTGTCATGGCTGAAGCAAGTCAGTTATTGTTTTCTTTGTGGCTTTTCTAACAGCAGAGCTGTCTCACTATGAGGTGTTCAGTGGTGAGACCTATGATGACTCTGTCCAGTGCACTTTGGATACAAAAGGTGATATAATGCTACCTCAACTCAAGCATTTAACCCAGTGCCTCTGTGCCACTAACAAGGGCGGTTTTAACTATCCAGTGGCTCTTCCTGGAGATGTTGGTCCCCTGCATCTTGGTTACCTACCCAAAACAGCTCCCAAAACTAACCCATGCTATTATGTCTTTATCCAACATCAGTTGGTCTGCAAGTCTTTCTTCCAAACTAACTCATTTTGTAGACTCACATGTCTTCATTCTTCATTGAAGCACATTTAATTTCAACTTATACAGTTCACCGTCTACATTTGCTTGAGTCATCTTGTTCATGTGTCATTCAGAATCATTATCACAACTAAGGTGTTTGATATATAGAACTCTGAAATATAGAATGAATGATTGATGATCTGACTTCTTGCGTAATCATGTTTTGTTTTTAATGTGTGTTTTAACCACTGTTTGACTTGTTTTTAGACCAATATGTGACATGGTCATCTCTTATACTTTACAATCTTGAAATACTCTTAAATAACAAGTCGACAAAAATACATCTTGAAAAGCTTTTCTGACTATGAAGACACAAAAGTACTTCAACTTCTCTTTGTGTAAACCACTCAACTATAGAAGAGTTTCCGAGAACACCAGGAACTGTGGCTGAGATAAGACCTGAAAAAGAGAACAACAAAATAACAGCAGAAAGATCCAGAGAAAGGATCCAGTGGGAGACTCCAGTGTCAATTCCTACAACTTTCAGATTGACTGAAGGGGAACCACCGCCATTACCAAAGCTACAACAACAGTTACAATCACTGGAAAAACCAGAGATACAACCAATGACCCAACCACAGCTGCAGTCAATTCCACAACAACAGCTGCAGCTAATGCTGCAACCACAGATACACCCAATGCTACAACCACACCTACAATCTGTGCCACAATCAGAGCTGCAACCAATGCTGCAACCACAGATACAACAAGTGCTGCAACCACAGATACAACAAGTTCTACAACCACAACTACAACAAATGCCACAACCCCAACCAATGCAACAAGCACAAATACAACCAATGCTACAACCACAGCTACATCCACAACTGCAACCACAGATTCACCTACAACCACATCTTCAGCAACAACCACAGCTGCAAACACCAAACCAGACAAATACTCCAATTTCCGAAGAAGGCGGCTCAAATCTCATCACAACAGAAGAGAGTGGCATGGATCAAGATGACATAGCTTTTAAGGTGGATGTTGAAGGTGATTTAAATAGTTAGCTCCATCATTCTGCAAGCAATGATGAGAGCAAAATATATGCCATTGACATTTATCACCTAACAACCATTTAATGTCATTCTTCTCTATTTGGAACCATTTACTGAATCTGAAAAACGTCAACTTACAAGATGTAAAAATAAAAACAGCCCTGTTCTACAGTGTAACTGCATTTTCTTAAGTATTCAACAGTAAAATTCCATCACAAAATATTAAATCTAACAAAGATCATCTCACAAAAAAAATACTGTTTTAGCTTGTTTCATCTTGAATCTAACTTCTAGTAGAATGCCAAGTTTTTTTTTTATAAAGTAATGCTATAAACAATAATGTGTCATAATTGTAATACATGTCTCTTTTCGTATAACCTGAAATATCCCTAGCTTCAAGGACAAATTTTACATCAATTTGTGGAATGGATGAGAGCTTGCCTATTGAAGCAGACCGTTCCAGTGTACTGCTAACTGAGAACTCAGACTACACAACCCAAGAAAAACCTATAACAGGCCAAATGGATGAGAAAACCATGACTTTCAATAAACCTACAACAAAGAAAGAGATAATCCATTCATCAGAGATGTGTTCGGAAGGAACATATCAGACTGTTACCAAGGACATATTTCTTGCATGTCAAGAGGAAGTGAAAGGTGATTTAAGACTATATATTTAACAGCATTAATGAACAAAAGCAACTAACCATGTCTGGCTTTTGCTTAAATGTTCTGTGCCCAAGTCAATCCAAATGTATTCACGCTCTTGATAGATAACTGACTATAAAACATGCTTTGTCCCCTGAATACTGAAGAAATGGGTCATAAAGCAGAATTATTTACACAACCACTTGAAACTGAAGTTGTCAGACCCATTGAAGGTGATTCTCAAGTTCACTGGTACAAGGACGGAATACAATTCTGCTCTGAAAATGGACATGTGGTTGAATTGGAGGAAGATTTACAAAGACTGAACATTCCAGTGACAGACTTGAGTCAATCAAGGGTAGAAAGCTCCAAGACCAAGGACGATGACATAATATTTAAGGTGGATGTTAAAGGTGATTTTAAACTAGTTTAACTCCACACTGCTACATAATCAGTTTCAATTATTCGAGCATTATTTAAAAAAATCTTTTAAAATCAAACAAAATGATACATTAAATGAGATTTTTATAAAAATAACAATTGAATAAAAAATATATCGATAAAGTAACTTATACCCATAACTTTATTGCAGTCTAAACTCTCATTTTTCTCACTGCTATGAAGCAAACACAAGCAAACCAAAAAAAACTTTCTCAGCATGCATGTTACATGTTAATTATAAAGCTTGTTTATCTGTTTAGGTAAACTTATCTGCTCACATTAAAACATATTAAATTAAACCCCTTAGCTACATCCTTGCAAACTTCAACCATTCGTGAGACTGAATGGAGTGAGTCAAATGATGAAACAGGCATTGCTAAATTCCCACAAACTGATGTATCGAGCACAATGGCAGAGGTGTGCTGGTACAAGGATGTTGAGGAACTCCCACAATGTGACACAATCACCCAATCTGAGGAGACTATTGGAGCTCTTGTTGTCAAAACAGATGAGCCATCTCACTTTGAAGAATGCGCTTGTGAGACAGATGATGTCCCCCTCCAGTTTGCAGTGGACCTACCAGGTGATTCATCAGTCATCTACGCCAGCTCAATCCATCCGATTACCAAACTAACCACTTCAATCATGCAATTGTCACTAACACTGTTGTATCTGTTGTTTAGATAAATGCCAGACTAATAGGTTGTCAACACTGAGGAACATTACAGTAGATATATTCTTATTTAACATAAAGTTTTTTCATTGACCTTTCCCTTTCGTATTGTAAAGTTCTTTTTACAGTAATTGTCCACTTCAATTATATTGTTGCACTTTTACCACAACTACAACTAATAATAGATCTTTTTTAAATGATAGGAAATCACATTACTAACAAACCTGGCAACTAAATTCATTTTAAGTATGTTTGTCTTTGATATTTGTTGTTTATGTTTTGTCTTTGTTAAATATCTGTGATTTGTCAATGTTGTCCATTACTCTTGCGCTACTAATATTTCATCTTATATTCTCATGTTTAAGTAGGTTTATTTTTTATTTTTAGTTTATACTGACTATTATAGTTAACTTCCATTACACTCTTAAGTCATTTAATATCCAAACGGGCTCTTTGGTAAAATACTGAATGTTTGTCAATATTTTGTTCCCTATTCTTGAGAATAAAGTTTTGTGAAGAACTAGAAATACAAAATATGCATGTTTTGTAAAATGACAAAAGTAAATGTGTTTGTACAAAATTGTGTGTAGCTCCACCAGTGATGTTCTCCACTATCGATGAGGCTCAACGGACTAAATGCATTGAGTCAGGACTACCCTTTAAACTGCAATGCGAAGTCTCAGACCCTGATGCGCAAGTCTGGTGGTACAAAGATGGAAATGAGGTGCTTCCTCAAGATGGCATGGTCATTGGGTCTGAGGAAGGGATGAGAACACTCTCTGTGCAAGCTGCTGAATTATGTCATAGCGGAATTTACAGCTGCCAGATGAATGATGATGCCATCACATTCCATGTGGAAATCAAAGGTGATTAGATGGGGTTTTTTTTATGAGGACACCACATGAGATGTGTTTAAATCGTATCAAGCAATCTGCTTGCTAACCATATATTGTGGTTATTCAGAGGTAGACGACAAATATTTTATCCTTTAAGCCTCAAAAGCAGCTTGGCATGTAAACTTACTGTCACACAACCACATAATAGTCATTGTCCAATCAATCATACAGTTCCTTCTCTATGCCATTCACAACTCCGTAGCTCCATCACTGAAGTTCATTCCAATTTCAGAAGTGGAGAAGAACAAGTCCACCGAAGTAGACTCACCAATTGTTCTGAAATGTGAGCCATCAGATGCAACCTTTGAGGTGCTCTGGTGCAAAGATGGTAGAGAGCTGGCCCCAAACCCTGAGCTCAATTTCCAAAAAGATGAAAATAACCGGAAAATAACTGTTGATTCAGCAAAACTGTCTGATACTGGGAACTACACCTGTCATGTTCAAGGTGATACCGTATCATTCAAGGTGGATGATCAAGGTGATTTTCACAACACTATCACAATTATCAGATATTACAGTTTTTAATCTGCAGTGTATTGTTTCATGGCCCTTATAAATTTCTTTAATTTCTAATTGCTCTTTATAAGAATTTACTTCCCTATAACAATTATTACCACTCACTGAATCCCTTCTTCTCTCCCGTCTTGGTACCTGAGCAAATCCTCCCACTAATACATTTGTAGATTAATATGAGTAGTGTGTGTTTTTTTGTGCACAAATTAATGTCAATAATTTCCAACGTTTTTTAACACTTTCCAAATTTTCATAGCTTACCCTGTTAGGTTCTCAGCACTCCCAGAAATTGCAAGGAACAAGTTTATTGAAGCAGGCTGTCCCATTATACTTCAATGTGAAATCTCAGACCCTACTGTCCAAGTTTCCTGGCTCAAAGATGGAGTCGAACTCCAACAACACAGTGGACTTGACATCCAATCAGAGGGCACTATGAGGAAAATGATCATCCATTCAGCTGAGCTCAAACACTCAGGCGTGTACAGCTGTGAGGCTGTGGATGATCTCATAGCATTCAAGGTGGATGTTGCAGGTGATTTTGAGTCTACATACTTTTTCTCAAAACCACTAACAATGTGTCAAATAACGCTTCATCCCCTAAATGCTGTTTACCCATATCATATTTTAACAAAGTAAACATCCATAACCAAATAATCAAAGCCCCATTTAAACACTATATTAATTTCCTCACCATTTCTGCTGACACAATAACAGTTAAAAAAAACGTTTTTCTTTCAAATTACTTATTCCTATACAATATCACTATATTGTATAGTTTATGTCACCTAATTTAGGCATACTCATTAATGTTCAGAAGTATATACTTCAGAACGACAGTAGTAAATAACAAGATTTTTTGTAATATACACACAGAATCAGTAGTGTCTCATTCATTAGTCTTTAGTAGGTTTTAATATTTTTAATAATTTCATTTCATTATTTCTCAACTTCTATTTGGACATATTAGAAAGACTTTTTTGGTAATTCTATGAATTTTGACTGAACAAAAATCCTCTTAGCTCCACCAGTGATGTTCTCAGCTGTTCCTGAGATTGAGAAGAACAAGTGCATTGAAGCAGGCGGGCCAATCATTCTCCAATGTGAGATATCTTATCCAACAGCCCTGGTCCAATGGTACAAGGATGGATTACGGCTTCTACCTCAATCTGGGGTTTACATCCAATCACAGCAAACGATGAGGACATTGGTTATCCAATCGGCAAATGTATCCCACTCTGGGTTTTACAGTTGTAATTCTGCTGATGATATCAGCGAATTTTTTGTGGAAGTTAAAGGTGACATATAAACCTTATCCAAAGTATTATGTTATATAACTAACAAATACATCACTTTGTAGAGTTCAGTTTCCATTGGGTGAAAGCATTCTTCTCTACCTTTCGACAGATCCATTCTGCTGCTTATATGGGCTCCTTAACCATTTCCCTAATGCAGGAACATTTTTGAAGCTTTACAAGTTTGTGTGCAATTTTTCACCAATTACTGCCATCCTTAAATGCTATTTAACCAGCATCTTGGTTCTCTTTCTCTTTGAAGAAACCATTTACGCTGGGCAAGCATGCCTTGTAACCAATATAATCTGTGCTTAACAGCACTTCATTCTCATTAAGCTTTCATTAACTGTATTCTCATGTTCTTTTACTTCATTTGGCTTTTAGAGTGGAGAAAGTTCTACAGGGCTGCCCAAGCAATCTTCATCAGAGCTTAAACTGCATGCTTAACGTGTCATTGTTGTGTGGCAGAGTGAAAGCAGCATAACAAAAAAAAAAAAAGATAATTTCCTTCTTATTGCAGCACCTCCTGTGACATTTGCCTACATACCAGAAGATGATCTGCACAGAAATATTGTGGAACAAGACAATATACTCCTTCGCTGTCAAGTGTCTAGGTCAGATGCTACTGCACAATGGTATAAGGATGGAGTAGAGCTTAAGTCTAGTAACAACGTCCTCATTGAGCTGGAAAACGACATTCGAAGGCTGATAATTCTCTCAGCTCAGCTCTCAGATTCTGGGACATATACCTGTCGTGCTGGAGATAGTGCTTTAGTATTTAAAGTTAACGTAAGAGGTCAGTGGGACTATAGTCACAACAACACGTCAAAATCTGAAATGACATTTACATGGTTTACATAATCGTTTAATTTCTTTGGCTTTACAGAACCTCCAGTTATGATTGTATATCCCAAGGAAGATGTCCACCTTGATCGCCATGTTCCTGAAGAAATTGTTCTCAGCTGTGAACTTTCACGGCCAAACGGAAAGGTGACATGGTTCAAGGATGGACAGAAACTACAGGAGAGTGAAAACATCAAGCTAAAGACAGAAGGTCCATATAGACGGCTAAAAATTCTGCACAGTGGTATTGAGGACTCTGGAGAATATGTCTGCGACACAGCTGATGATTCTATATTTTTCAATCTAAACATAAAAGGTATCAAATTCAGATTGATGGTATATTGCATGATGAAAAAATAAAGATTTGTGACTAGGCCTTAATCAAAGTATTTAGGATTACAAAGCCACTTTACTTTAGAAAACCATGCACAAAGATTTGCATGAATTCTGTACAATAAATGGAAGATGCTTTCAAAATGTAAATCAGGCAACTCTGATGTTGACTTTTATGGTATGTCTCCCTATAGAGCCACCGGTACGTATAGTTTCTCCAAGTCAGTCTCAAATGGAACTCTGCCAGCAGACCTCTGAAAGGATGGTCTTGAGCTGTGAAATCTCTAGACCCAATGCCACGGTACGCTGGTATCGAGATGGTCTTGAAGTGGAGGAGAGTGACAGCCTAATTCTGGAAGTTGATGGTGTCTATAGGAGACTTATTATCCCAAAACCTACCGTCAAGGACTCTGCAGAATATGTATGTGACACCACTGATGACTCAGTGACCTTCTTTGTAAATATTGCAGGTGTGTCAAAGACTCTCTGTTTAATCATTCAACTAAAAAATATTTCTGGGTTCTCGATTTCACTGACAATTTATTTGTGCAGAGCCACCAGTCAGATTTATTCGGCCAAGAAAAATGGCCTATGGAGTAGAGAAACTTGTTGGTGAGATTGTGGTCCTTGAGTGTGAAGTGTGTCGACCAAATGCTGAAGTTAGTTGGAAAAAGGATGGAGACGAGATTGATGAGAACAGCAACGTAACTATCACAGAGGATGGCACAAATCGTCAGTTAACAATTCACTCCGCAGCTTTTGAGGATGCAGGTCAATATGTCTGTGATGCCAGAGATGATGTCATGGACTTTCTAGTAAAAATCAAAGGTACAATTCAACAATAAGTCATTTAAAAATTGCTTTGTTGAACCCATTACTACAACTAGCTAAAATTCTAGCCTCTTTATTCCAGATCCACCACTGAAAATTCTGCGGAAAGCTGACATAGAAACAAAATGCCAGTTTATGGTGTCTGATGCCATTGTGTTAAAATGTGAGATCTCAAGAGCAAATGCAGTTGTCAGTTGGCTAAAAGACAATGAGAAGATTGAAGGAAATGAGCATTTCACCTGTGAAGAACAAGGGGCATTCAGATCTTTGATTGTCCTGAATGCTGAGATGAGAGACTCCGGAGAGTACATTTGTGATGCACAAGATGACAAAGTTGTCTTCAGTGTTACTGTAGAAGGTACTACTTTTTAAAAGTCAATGTACGCAGTGAAAAACCTGCATGTTCACACTTTTGTAACTAATGCTTATCATTTGAAGTACTCTTAAAAGTACACTTTCCTATAACCCATTAGGTGTAGATAAAGTACAACTTTGTGTCCATGTAAAATATTTACCTTTGAATATAGTGACAAGCTGTTGCACTATTAAATAATATTTTTGCACTTTCTTTTCTGATAGTGTGCAAAAATTATTTATTCTTTTTGCTCAGAGGCTCCAGTGTCCATTGTTGGAAATACAAAGAAGCCAAAACACTGCATATTAATGACAGGAGATGAGCTTACCCTTGAGTGTGAGGTGTCACGAATAAATGCTATAGTCCAGTGGTACTGCAATGGATGTTTACTAAAACAGGATTCACGCACACACATTGAAAGCAGTGACACAATGAGGAAGCTTGTGATATCAGGACTTCAGACATCTGACTCTGGGGAGTATCTCTGTGATGCCATTGATGACAAAATGACAACCATGCTAACAGTTCAAGGTAAATTGATGAGCAGCATAGCAATTGAATGCAATTTCACATGTATTAATTGACATATTATCATGCTTATTATTAAATATCCATTATTTCCATAGACCTGCCCTTCAAATTCATCAAAAAAGTTGAAAAAACAAACATTTCAGCCTATGAAGAAGATAGTTTGACACTATGTGCCACAGTCAACAGAGGCAATGCCCCAGTTAAATGGCAGAGAGGTCGTGATTCAATCAGAGGTGATCGGTTCTACACAACAAGTGATGGAAACACCCACTACCTTACCATTAACCCACTCAAGAGAGGGGATAGTGGTGAGTATACATGTTACTTGGGAACTGATGAGATGCACTTCAGTGTCAACGTCAAAGGTAAGACCAGGGAAAACATACATTTGTAATTTTTTTTTACAATTGCACAAATTCTTATCTGGACTAATAAGTTGATAGCTTGTACAAGGTTGTATTACAATGTTGTCTATATTGTTTCTGAATCAGCAATGAGGGTGAAATTCTCCAAGCCCCTGGAAAACGTAGCGGGACTCAAAGGTAGCAATGTGGTTTTAAAATGTGAACTGTATAAGTCAAAAGGAGATGTTCAGTGGCTCAAGAATAGCCAAGAGATTGCAGCAAGCAGACATTTTACAATCAGAGCTGAGGGTCGAGTAAGAAGTTTGACAATACATAACATCACAGAAGATGATGCAGGAGAATATGCTTGTGAATCCAAAGATGAAAGGACATCAGCTACTGTAACGGTCAATAGTAAGTTAAAGGTTACCAAAGGACGTGTCAAATTGCGTAAGTTTATCCTGAAATTTGAAATTTATCATATTAATTTAACACTATCTTCCTTTTATATTTCAAGTACCTCGTATTGTGGAGTTTATTGCAGAGCTACACAACATGACTGTAATGGAAGGAGAAGATGCAACATTTAAGTGTGTGGTGTCTCCAGAGGATGCAAAGTTATCCTGGTATAGGAATGGCCAGCTTATTTCATCAAATGAGAAGTTCAACATCTCCAGCAATGGATTATGCCATATGCTGCATATCAAAAACTGTCAAGTCTCAGATAGCTGCACATTGACAGCTGAGGCTGAAGGTGTGCTTTCCAGAGCTCTCCTCCAGGTCCAAGGTAGAACATCATTCATCATTATTTCACTGCCTTACTTGATTTTCATTCTTACAAATGAATTCAGTTAGGGCTGAGGGAGGTCATTAAAAAGCCATTTTCTACAAAATGGTATTTGGAGTCTAGATAGTGGTATTTTCTTTAAGAGGCTGCACAGGTCTTTAATGTCATGTCAACATGTTTGAGTTTAATAATGACCCTTTCAGGCATGCCTGAATTGTTGAAAAGGTGCTTATGATGGCTTGTGCTTAACAGCTTCTCCAGTTAGAATTCCACTCTTAACTGACAGAGGCAAGTGTTACTACAGCACATAGCAATGTAGAACAGAGAGTTACACTCCAAGCATTAGCTATGTTTCCATCCAAGAACGTGAATTTGACTTATTGGCAAAACTGGAATATCCATTTAAAAGTCGAGGAGAATAAAATCGTCCCTTTTTGATAAACTGGCACTAAACATGGAATATGGAATTTGCAACATATGGAATTTGCTGCAGTAGGAGAAGCCACAGTGGTCCTTTTATTCTTTTCTAAAAAATTACTTGTGCTTCAGAAGACGAAGACAAAACACAATGAATGTTCAGTGTCATTGGAAGCGCGAGGCCCCTTAAGACAGTTCTGAGAGGTAATATTACCGAACCACTTTGATGACAGACTTTGGCTAAGGGATTTAAAATGACCAAAACAACATTTCAGATATTGTGCAATGTAGTCTGCATGTTTGTCCATTAATGCCATCCCATCACACTATATTTAATCAAAATCACATCTCTTTTTTGATGTGCATTCTGGAATTTATTTGGCAAATGTTTTTCCATCGTAGATTGGGCACATTTTCCTTATGGGAAAAGGGGTTTTATTATACTCAGTTATGCGCAAAAGTTTTTTATATGCATGCAAACCTTTCCATTTTTTATGCAATATTCCAAAATGTACATAAAATAGGTGAATGGAAACATGGCTATTGACTTTGCTCTTTGGTTTTGAAATATAAATAGCTTTAGAAAGAGTTAAAACAGCTATAGGAAAGATTTTACCTAATAACCTTATCTGTATTCAGAGGCACAGGTGCTGTTCACTAAAAGCATGGACCCAGTGGTTGCAGAGGAGTTTGGAGAGGCAACACTTGAGGTGGAGGTCAGCACAGAGACTGCAGAGGTCCAGTGGATGAGACAAGGAGTGGTTATCCATCCAGGGTCCAAATTCACCTTGAAGCAGAGTGGTCGAAAACGTTCTCTCACAGTTCACAAACTAACCCTTTCAGACCGAGGAACGTACAGCTGTGAAACGCTTCATGATCGCACACAAGCCAAGCTCAGTGTGGAACGTGAGTCTGCATTTGCTGCTATATTTCTAACTATGTGCTGTTGTTAGGGTTTCTTTACAGTGACGGCCCATCAATGCAGCCCGTAGCAATGTTGTTCTAAACAAACTGAATCAAGTGACCAAGAGTAATGCGAGCAAGAGGCAAGCTACTTTAGTGACACTCACTCCATGGTTTGATGGCAGCAAACAGGTGACTCCCAGACTATTTACTGAGTCTCTGGGCACAGCTTTCTGTATTGACATTAGATCAGAAGAGCTATGATAATTCAATTAAGCATGTCAAATGAGAACTGGATCAAAAGCTGGTGGAAGGTCCTTGCCGGGTAACCTTTTAATTCCTTGTAGTTGCCTGCGAAACACAGATATGAGGGGAGATAAAAGTTATGTGTGGCTGTACTCATAACTAATTTAAATTGCCTTTGATATAGCACCCCTTTCTCATCAAACTTATCAAACAAGATTTTCAGTAAATCAATCCCCTAACATAACTTCCCATGATAAAATTAATACGCACTTTAGAAAACAAGCAATTAATTACCAGCAATATACTTTGCTTTCAGGATAGCTTAAGACGATGAAGCCGTGTTGTATAAATGAGCAAGTGATGAGAGAAACTCTGTGCTTTGGCTGTTCCTGGCACCAACTATGAATATGGATCTGTTTTCATTGCAGCTAAATTTATGCCCTGGCCTTCAAAATCTAGGGTGGTGTCACCAACTCTCTAAAATAAACCCCTCTTTTCCACGGAGAATGCCTGTCTGTCTGTCTGTGTTGGAATACATAAAAAAATGTTGGCACAGAATTGATCTAAGACAGGATTTAGTGTATTGCTAATACCAAATGGACAAAACCAAGCCAACTAATTCAACAACTGTTTTTCTATGCAAATCTATTACCTCTAAGTTCTTCACCACAAAATTTTTATCGTATTTATTTTTTTGCCTTTAACAACCTGTGCTTGTCTTGCAGCACGAAAAATTAAGATTAGGAAAGGTCTTACTGACATCCAGACTATCGAACGAGAGACAGCTTCTTTTGAGGTGGAGCTGTCACACAGCAATGTTGAGGGAGCATGGCAAAAGGATGGGCATGCCCTCAAAACCAACAACCGCTTGCGTATGACTGCACAAGGACGGGTACACAGTCTTACCATCTCCAGCCTGACCTTGGATGACACTGGCACCTATATATTCACTGTTGAGAACATCAGATCATTAGCAAGATTGGATGTTAAAGGTATTTTAATCTAATACAGTAAGTCTACTCAGTAGTCTATGTAGTCTATTTAATAGACTTTACAAAGATGTATTATAAAAACTCACACTTTAATGGTTTTAAAAAGCTAAAGGTTACAATTACATGGTAATAACATTTCTCTTCTTCTATGTACATTTTGTACATAGCGAACTGTGTAGTCCAAATGATCTTTGTTCGCACATCCAAGTACTCAAACATGCCTATTGATTCAACACATATTCACATGATGTCACAGGCACATGAAGACAGTATTGTTTTAAAAAAAAAACTTCATTACAGCCTATTTTTTTGATGTCTGCATTTTGAGGTCATGTAAACATACTACAGCTGTGGTGAAAAATAGTTTCAGAAATCGATTAAGCATAGATTCAGAGATTTTCTAAATGCTTTGCTATTCTCTTCTAAATTGATTCTGAGCTTAGTTTAAACAGCAGATGGCACACTAGAGTAGTTTTAACCATACATTCAAATGCTCATGAGAAACAGCACTTGTGCATTCGACTTAGTCAATTTGGCTTTTATGTCACAAGATTAATGTAAACTGCTCACTATGAACACTCTTGTAATTGCTTAAACCTTTCCTAACTTTATTAATGAGCACGCTCGCCGTAGCTGAAGTTAAACTGCAGGAAAGTATCAAAGATCGTCTGACACCCACAACTTAATTGGAGGTAAAATATGATCGCAACAGCTATTAATCAACTATCAGTCATCATCTTAAACCAATGACCAAAGACCACAGATTTTAGCCTATAGGATTCCAGTAATCTTTTAAGGTTTCCTAAAATTGTCTCACATAACCAAATCGGCCTCACGGTGGCGCAGTGGATAGCACGTTCGCCTCACTGCAAGAAGGTCGCTGGTTCGAGCCTCGGCTGGGTCATTTGGCATTTCTGTGTGGAGTTTGCATGTTCTCCCTGTGTTGGCGTGGGTTTCCTCCAGGTGCTCCGGTTTCCCCCACAAGTCCAAAGACATGCGGTATAGGTGAATTGGGTAAGCTAAATTGTCCGTAGTGTATGAGTGTGAATGGGTGTGTATGGATGTTTCCCAGAGATGGGTTGCAGCTAGAAGGGCATCCGCTGCGTAAAACATATGCTGGATCAATTGGCGGTTCATTCCGATGTGGCGACCCCAGATTAATAAAGGGACTAAGCTGAAATGAAAATGAATGAATGAATAACCAAATCGTGACTAGAATCGCAGTGTGAGCAGAACTTAATATCAATAAGTCAAAGCCAGAGCATTTTTCAACTAGCTTAAAAGGCACAGATCACTGCCACAACACAAAAAAAACCTAGCATTAACCAATAAAGGTCAGGCAAATACATTTTTGTGCCATTATGCCATACCAGCTTGCTTGCACTCTATCTTTTGTTTGTTAATTCCCTTGGCAACAATTAACTTATAAGGGGTGGAATCTGTTCACAAGAGGTAAGAAGGTCCAGGGCAATGATGTAAGTTTTCAAACTGGTTAAATTTCAGATGCTGATGACAGTACAATGGCATGGACAGACAGCTTTGCTACTGCTCTTACCATGTGTCAGGTTACACATATAAAAAGATAGGGATCACATGATCAGACTCCAGCTACCGAAGCATTTTATACATTCACAAGCATAAGGTGCTGGTGTAAGGTAATCTATTCTATGCCAAGTCACTCAATAGGGCTTATCCTTTGGAGTCACAGAGCTGTCACAGAGGATGACAATAACATGTAAATGCCACTACAACAAAGGACTCAACAAAAGTCCTCTAGGCACAAAGCTGGGGTATGGTTAAACAATAATCTCCTGTTGTACCAAACAGATTGACATGTACGCAGTCAGATTCATAATCATAAAAGTCAAACAGGGGCAAGCAGAGGTAAATAATTTTTTAAATAGTGACTTGTTTTGAAGGTCATTGCCTTTCAATGGGCTATATGCACAGGCACAGCCATCAATATACTTCCAGTGAATGGTTCATAAGGTTCCTTTTACAGCATTGATAATGTAATTTAATTAAAATATAATCAGTTAAATAGACTTAGATAGACATTTAATTGTTCAAGTGTAAAACAAAAATGTTTCTATGGCTGTTCCATTGGTGACTGTTCCACAACTCAATTGAAAATACTGTGGTAAATTAATTTTTGTATTTTAAAGACATGGCGCAGAACATTTTAATTTAATTTAGTGCTTCTTGTCTGGTCTGAGACCCACTTTATATCATATATCAATCAGGCGGTGACGATTGTTGATTTTTAAAGAAACCAGATCTTAAATGTGGCGAATTTGTAATAGATTCTCAGTTCACTGGAAGCATTTAAGCTGAAATGAGCTGAATGAAAATTAAAAGTCCCTGTCCATAGTATACCCCATCGTGGTTGTGTGACTCTTTCAAATGAAGTCTAACAATACAGCTTCTCTTTTACCTAACCACAGGTATATCTAACATATGGTTTCATGTCAAAAGCAGATTTTGCATAGGCTGACAAGACTTCTTTGTTTTCTCAGAAATCCCAGTTTCAATCCTGAAAAAGCTTGATGACATCAGACAACCAGAGGGATCTGGTGTAACCCTTGAATGCGAGTTATCACGCCACAACATAGATATTAAATGGACAAAGGTAATATTATATTCCTGCACCCTAGTTACATTGTATTAAATTCATATAATTTTACATTAATATAAGAGTCCCAAGCCAATTGCTAATAATTATTTAAATTGGCAGTTTTTCTAAAAAAATTAAAATAAAAGGGACATCTTATACTTTCAGAATGAAGTTCAGCTTAAACCAGGAAAAAACCATCGCATTTACTCAATGGGAAGAAAGTGCTTCCTACAAATACTGAAGTGTGAGCTGGGAGACTCTGGATTGTATGTTTGTGATGCTGGGGATGCCACAACATCATGTTCAGTGGATATCTATGGTAAATGATTAAATGTCTGTTATAACCACATTTATTTGCATACATTACTGGTGGTACGTTTTTTTGTTTTTTTTTATGAAGCACTTTATTTAAACCTTTACTTCATTTAACAATTTCAAATGTCCTGCTAAAATAATTAAATCCAAGTACAACACTGCCATCTATTGGTGTAACAGACAATTTAAAAAATAGGAAGCTATTTCATTTGCAGTGTTTAAACTGATTAAATTATTTATTAGAGTATACTTAACAATATGGGTCATTTTGTATTGTGAATAAATAACACGTTGTTTAATATAACACAATTTTTAAATGGTTTAAATGTAGTCAAGGACATACTGCAAGAATAAGTGAATTCTATATTTTCAGTTTTTCTAAAATATAAATATTAAACTAAGGGGCGACACGGTGGCTCAGTGGTTAGCACTATCACCTTACAGCAAGAAGGTCGCTGGTTCGAGTCCCGGCTGGGCCAGTTGGCATTTCTGGGTTGAGTTTGCATGTCCTCCTTCCTCCGGGTGCTCCGGTTTCCCCCACAGTCCAAAGACATGCGCTATAGGTGAATTGAATAAACTAAATTGGCCGTAGTGTATGTGTGTGAATGAGTGTGTATGTATGTTTCCCAGTACTGGATTGCAGCTGGAAGGGCCTCCGCTGTGTAAAACATATGCTGGATAAGTTGGCAGTTCATTCCGCTGTGGTGACCCCTAATGAATAAAAAGACTCAGCCAAAAGAAAATGAATGAATATTAAACTTTTAAACTAAAGTTTGTTGGACTAATTTAACATGATCAAACATTATCTAGCCTTTTGTTTGTTTGTTTATTTGTTTGTTAAACAGAGAGAGAGCTTGAGATACTGCAAAGCTTAGAGGATCTGGACATTCAAGAAGACCAGAATGCAGTGTTCATGTGTGAAGTGTCCCTGGACGATGTGCCTGGAGAATGGTTTAAGAATGGAGAAAAGATAAAACCGACCAGCACAATTAAGATTCGTCAGGAAGGTTATTCTGTCACTAAATTTTGCTCTCTAGCAAAAAAAGAAACCTCAGTGAATATTTTAATGAAAATCCGATCATGAAATGTCTGTGCCATGTTTGTTTTTTACACAGGAAATAAGCACTTCCTCCTTATATGCAATGTTAAAGAAGACGATTCAGGAGAGATCAAGTTTGTAGCCAAGAATGTGGAGTCTACGGCTTACCTTGAGGTAGAAGGTCTGTATTTAAGTCAAGCACACACTACAAAATCAACCCCCCTTTGATGACTACTCAATGGTATGACATTTCAAACTAGTTTGAAACATGGTTAAGCAGACATCAGAGGCCTGCTGCACAAACCAGTTTATGTTTATACCCAGATAAACAATGGCTAACCTGCTTCAGAGTTTAATTCTCTGAGTAAGGTGACATTTTTATATGCAAGTATATATGTGTGTGTGTGTGTGTGTGTGTGTGTGTGTGTGTGTGTGTGTGTGTGTGTGTGTGTGTGTGTGTGTAATCTCTGATGCAACAAAACCACTCCCAGTCCCACTCCCTTGTCTCTTTTTGCTCCAAATGAAAGCCTTTTACACTAAAAGCATTTTTAAATGTTCAAAATCATATTTTGTTGCTTTTTATTAATTTATATTATATGCATTATACTTATTTATACTTAATATTATATTCACATAGTTTAAATGTGACAAAAGTGATAGCTTCAAATTTAAATATCTACATATACATTAGCTTTAATAAAGCTTGAAAAATGACTTTTAGCTTTTTGTGAATTTACATTAATTCAAATCTGTTAACTGATTTGCATTGATGTAATAATATTGTCTTTAAAATGCCTTCTCACACTTTTGCTGTATTTACTTGTGCCTTGTAAATGCGCTTATATTTATTGTTATATTTATGTTTCTGATAATGATATCTCTGAACCTTAACCAGAACGATTCTCTTGCGATAGATGAATCAAACTGGCTCTCTCATGTTTCATGCGATTGGCTGTTTGCTGCAGTTGTTTCACTTTCATGTGGTCCAGAGTTAATCACAAATTCTAGATTAAACCCTGAGTTAACAGAGAATGTTTATATCAAGCATTGTAAAATCATTTAACCATGTTGGATTTGTTTGTCCAAACTCGGTCCTTGAGGGCCGGTGTCCTGCATATTCTAGTTCTAACCCCAATTAAACACACCTGAACCAGCTGATAAACTCTTTCTAGGTATACTAAAAACTTCCAGGCAGGTGTGTTGAAGGAAGTTGGAGCTAAACTATGAAGGACACAAGCCCTCCAGGAGAGTTTGGCCACCCCTGCACTAGAACCTGGAGTTTGTTCAACTTGTTTTGTGCAACAGGCCTCTGGTATTTACACCACCCCAACAAATGAGAAAGAAGCTATGCCCAAAAGCCCAAAAAAATAAATAAATCTTCAAATAAGTAATGTAATAAAATGTCTACAAACACTACAATTTCCAACTCTATGGTTCTACAACTGTAGCCACGCCTATATAATAAAATAATATAACAAACTAGATATATTATAAAAATAAATTTCAAAGCAATATCACAATGCTTAAAACTTTTCATCCCCACAGCATTACCAGCAAACATTGTGAAACCACTTCAGGATAAAACTGCACTGGAAAAAACCCGTGTCATACTGGACTGCACTCTGACCAATCCCCGCTGCAGCATTCGCTGGTATAAGGGACCTAACGTCATCCTGCCCTCAGAGCGCTTTGAGATCTGCAGTGAAGGGTGCTATCGAAAACTTGTGATCCAGCAGGTGCTGCTGGAGGATGAGGGCACCTATAGTGTTCAAGTAGGAAACTACACATCTTCAGCAAGACTAACTGTTGAAGGTGAGACTATTCCAGTCCTTTAAAACCAATTACACAAGAATAACATTATGTAGCTCTTGGGTTCTACTTGCCCTGCTCTGGGTGTTATTTGAGCCAACGTTTGAGGCAGAGTGCTAACAAGAATGATAAAGAGCACAGCCTCAAGCTTCAGTCATTAGTGTGCTTCTTGAGGCCATGGGAGAAAAGTTAAACCACATAGCTCTTACTAACTAGTCTCAATTACACTCAAACCCTAATGCTTACTCGCTTCCAGGTCACGGCACCAACATAATCCCTATAGTTGTAATCACTCCTCTCCCAAACACATTTTTCTCATGTTAGATGACAGACAGACAGACAGACAGATAGATAGATAGATAGATAGATAGATAGATAGATAGATAGATAGATAGATAGATAGATAGATAGACAGACAGATCTTGTCCTTTGCAATACAAGGAAACATTTTTTCAAACCTGTAATACTACGTAAATGTTGTAATCCGTCATCCATTTCCAAGTTCATTTAATTTTTGTTATGTGGAAGCAGACTGTTCTCAATGTGCAAGACTTTCAAGGAAATTATTAAACTGCAGTAAACGGCATCTGTTTAGGCTACAAACCACTGTTTTTAAATTAATTATATTATATAATATTAATAATAGGCCTATAAGATTTTCTATATGACGTCAAAAATCAATTACAGCATATATCGGCTAAACTATTTCTTTTGTTTTACGGTTTAAGGTGACTTTTCTTGTTAATTGGGCATGTAGCCTACAGATCATTAGCCTAATAACTTCTGTTTCTTAGAACACAAATCAATCATCCACGATTACCTCAGTCATTCTGTTAACATTCTGGCGTTTATTCGACGCCAAATATATGACACGTTTCTTAACATGTTCATAACAAAATTTGTGCATTTCAGTCTATTTTAGGTTAGTAAATCTCTAGACCGCCCCGGGCGTCCAACTTACCTCAGCCACCTGTCAGCTAATAGCTAACAGGAGAAAAAAATCAGTTGCAGTTATTACAACGAACACCGGCAGATGGCGGTGTTTAACAAGTAGAACTGTAGGCTACGACTGCTGGTCATAAACATGTGTATCATAAAAGTGAAATCATTATTAATTAGCCAAATTAAATTAGTCATTATCAAATCTAGGAAAAAAACGAACATACAAAATGTTTACAGAAATATATTTGTTTTTATGTTGATACCATATATAAAAAAATACTGCTGCAATCTTCAAGATAGGATTTAATAAAAAATATTAAGTAATATTTCATTTTGATAATGCTGAAGTGTACATAAACGTATGCTTTTTTAAATAAAATGATCAAAATAAAGTTTAAAAAGCTTATAGTGAGTCAGTCAAAATGACTAAGATGACAGACATTAAGTCAAGTCAAGTCGAGCTTTGTTATCATTCCGCTACATGTGTGGACATACAGAAGAACGAAATGTCGCGTCTCGCAGGACAACGGTGCTACATGGATTAATCATAAATACAAACACAACACTGGACATAAGAGCTATTATAAAAAAAAAACTATGCATAACTAACATATATTATAAAATAGAATAAAATACTACTTTTACATGAGACTGAACAATGTTGTGCCGGATTTTGTGTAAAAGAAGGTATTTAAGGTCTAATATTGTGCAAGAGGTATTTAAGGTTGAAGCAAGCCGTGCAACATGATTGTGGTACATTTATAGTAAACATTGTTTTCCTTATTGAGTCCTTGTAAGATGGAGTTTAGATAAAGTGCAGGTGCATAAGAGAGAAGAGTGTTTCTACAGGTGGTTTGTCAAGCCCACTCACCTGAATGAAGCACAATTTAAAAATGCACAGTGTTTCCAAGAGACATGGAGTGATTAGGAAAGTGTCTATAGTGCAAATGTGCAACCTGGTGCAAGAGTCAGAGAGACGAGAGGATGTCCTTCCACAGGTGGTTTGTTAAGCCCTCTTACCTGTATGGGACATACTCAGGAATGCATGGGGAGGTTTCAGAGGGGGGTAAGTTGACTGGAGTTGAGGGCTCTAATCGCCTGTGGGAAGAAGCTGTTGGGTAGTCTAGCCGAGCAGGCTTTAATACTTTGAAACCTTCTTCCTGATGGCAGCAGCTGAAAGAGACTGTGGAAGGGGTGAGTAGAGTCTTTTACAATACTGCTAGCTTTGCTGGAGTGAGAGGAAAATGTCCTGAATGGAGGATAGAGAAGGGGTTCACTGTGCGCTGGAGGGTCTTGTGGTCATATATTTTTAAAAATACAACCATAACAAAACTATGGCAAAATGTACACTCTCTAAAATAAAGGGGCCACACAAATAGGGGTTTTACAGTGCAATAAAGGAATCTTTAATGATTCCCAAAGAACTATTTTTATCATTGAAGACACTTTTCCCACTGTAAAGAATCTTTTGTGGCATAAAAAAAGCTCCACTGACGTCCAGTAAACCATCAATGACAGTAAAGAACCTTTCTTTTTAGGTCATGTAGAAATTAAAAATAAGTAAATAAATTCTTTACAGAACAGCATTCAAGTATATTAAAGTCATTTACTGTGCAATTACACTGTGAAAAGACTGGTCAAGACTACACTAGACTGTGGAAACAAAAACAATTGCGTTTGCATAAGTGTGATAATTTAACCATTGGGTATATTGGCTCTTCTTCTGTGTTGCAACAGCTCAGTCGATCCTGATGGTGCGGGAACTGCAAGATGTGAATGTAACAGCTCCTGCGGATGCATGCTTTGAATGTGAGATCTCTTTGCCTGTGGCCAAGGCTCCTACATGGACCCTCAATGGGGAGACGCTGTATCCTAGTCCTAAAGTAGTGCTGGAGAAAATGGGAACTGTTCATAGGCTCACTCTTAAACAAACATCCGAAGAAATGAGCGGCACCGTGTGCTTTATCACAGGGAGAACTAAAAGCACCGCACAGCTGTGTGTCGGAAGTAAGTCATATATTGGGTTATACACAATTGAAGTCAGAATTATTAGCCCTCCTGTGATTTAAAAAATATATATATTTTCCAGATGATGTTTAACAGAGCAAGGAATTTTTCAAAGTATTTACTATATTATTTTTTCTTCTGGAGAAAGAAAAAAGAAACGTGTTTATTTCAGCTAGAATAAAAGCAGTTATAATTTTTAAAACCATTTTAAGGTCAATATCATTAGCTCTCTTAAGCAATGTTTTTTTTTCAATTGTCTACAGAACAAACCATCATTATACAATGACTTGCCTAATTACCCTAACTTGCCTAGTTAACCTAATTAAGTCTTTAAATTGTACTTCAGGCTGAATAGTAGTCTCTTAAAAAAATATCTAGTAAAATATTATGTACTGTCAACATGACAAAGATAAAAAAATCGTTATTAAAACTATTATATTTAGAAATGTGTTGAAAAAAATCTTCATACCATTAAGCAGAAATTGGGGATGAAATTATACACTGTGTATCATTACCATTACTCTGAATATAAGATGTCTCTAGTGCCTATTATTAGACGTGGAGTCTGGACTTGTTTTAATAAGAACTCGATACACACGTGATACTATGGGGACATGTGATTGACAGTACTATCCAATTGAGGGCTAAAGGTTTATGAAGTGACTGCTGACTTATTGATCCTTGTCTTTCTCTTCTTTTTTTGCAGGAAACAACTGAGAAACACCACATGCGCTTACATGTGCATAATACTCAACTTGCTTTTCAAATGCAAAAATACCAAATGAAATGATAAAGCTTACATTTCTTTTAATGTGTCTGAAAGTGGGCCTAACAAGAATATAAAATCCAAATATATATTTGCCGTTCTGTGTGGTTTACCACACATGTATTAAATCCTTAAAATCTCATGTTTTCTAAATCTTTGATCAAACACATTGGGCTTAAGAAACCAACAAACTCGTGGAATCCCCCGTGTTGGCACAACTTAAATTTCTTGCATTTTTAAAAACATTTATTTAGTATTTTATTTTGCAATTTGTGTACTACTGTATATCCTTGTATAGATATCCTTTTGTGTTTTTTTTAACTATTAGATAAAAGTGAGGTTAAGGCATGTAATAAAAATATGCAGGGCCAAAGATGATCAAAAGAGGGTTTGGGATGGAAAGAAACTTTAGAGTAGGAAATGCAACAAATACAACGAGTTCATGAATCCATTTTACCAAGTAGGAAAACATTTACAAACACAGTATATGGAAATGCTTTTGAGTTTGCTTCTGTTGTATTCAGAAAGCATTTCACAATTTTTGCCTTTTATCTAAATGAATGTTCCCATGTTTATCAATAACTTTCAATAAAATTTGAAAATTATTATATTTGAAGTGTGTTGTTTGGTTAATAGTCTGTACAGCCTGGAGAAAATATCCTCCTCAAAGTGAACATTGCAATAGTACATTTAGTTACTGATTTGGTCATAATTTACTCATCCTCGTGCTCTGCCAAACCTGTTTGACTGTTAACTTTTGTGGTGTTTTCTCAGCCATTTTACAGGTAACGTTAAAAAGTGGTTTGTGACAGCATGAGGTAATTTATACAGTATTTTAGGGTTTCTTTAGACTTAACCACCACATTTCCCTTGGCTGATGTGATTTTCTGTCTTGTGTCATCTTTTTAATGTTGTCTGAGTCAAATACATAATACTTTTAAGTCACAAACCACTACATTTCACAGTAAACAAAGCAGTTTGAGAAAAAAGGCTAAAAAACATTTAATTAATACCTACTAGGGCAGCACGGTGGCGGAGTGGATAGCACATTCGCCTCACAGCAAGGTCGATGGTTCGAGCCCCGGCTGGGTCAGTTGGCATTTCTATGTGGAGTTTGCATGTTCTCCCCGTGTTTGCATGGGTTTCCTCCGGGTGCTCCGGTTTCCCCCACAATTCCAAAGACATGCGGTACAGGTGAATTGGGTAAGCTAAATTGTCCGTAGTGTATGAGTGTGCGTGTGAATGAGTGAGTATGTATGGATGTTTCCCAGAGATGGGTTGCGGCTGGAAGGGCATCCGCTGCGTAATACATATGCTGGATAAGTTGGCGGTTCATTCTGCTGTGGCGACCCCAGATTAATAGAGACTAAGCCGAAAATGAAAATGAATGAATGAATAATACCTACTAAAAACTCAAATCACCGTATTAAGCAAGAACGATTCATTTTAAATGACCTCTCTTTCTCTCTCATTCACCCTTACTGTTTAAATCCGTTAACGTTTGGTTAAATATTATTTTGTTTAGCTTGTTATTGTAAAAATACTTTCTATATGTGACGCTAGGGGGAGACATTTTGCGTCAATACTTTTAAGAATAGAACCATTTTCTTAAAGGGATAGTTACCCTAAAACTAAAAAAGTGGTCTTTGTTAACTCATCTTTCACTTGTTTCAAACCTGTTCGATTTCCACAAAAGAAGATAACTGGAAACTTCCACAAAAGCTGAAAAATTTTAACCATTGGCCTCCACTGTATTTGTTTTCTGTGGATGTCAATGGCTACTGGTTTCCAACATTCTTCAATATATCTTCTTTTGTGTTTAACTGAAGAAGTCAAAAGTTTGCAACCATTTGAGGGCGAGTAAATTTTCAATTTTAGATGAACTATCCCTTAAGGCAATCATTTTTTTTACATTTGCCTCAGATAAATGACACTTGATGATAAAGATAAATATGGCTTTAATGCACATTAAAATAAACCAAAACGAAGCTAACTAAAGGCAGATAAAAAAAATAATTCAAAGCTGACAAGCCTTGAGGTCAATCCACATTACATTTTTTTGTTCGTACCAAAACTAGCATTTCCGTCAAGATTCTTATTCAACAAATAAAGAGTACTTGTTGTCTCGCTCGTGAATCTGTGAGAATGCTGGGAAAAAAAGTGGAATTATTCAAAACAAGCACTACCAAGACTATTATATAAGCTGTGAAAAACCCTGGGTCTGGGTTGGACCTGTTGCATAAGCAGACCAGTGGGAGAAGTCCTAATGTGATTGATGAATAGTCAGAGCTTGGAGAATGTACTAAGTCAGACATGCGATTCAGTAACATCTCTGCGTCACGAGTTTCAAATGTTAAAAGACTCGACGTACCCATGTACCAAGTAAATGCCCAACTTCACTGAAGTTTTATGTCTGAATGTTTTAATCTCAGATTTGAACTCTGCTTAAAAAAATAAAAAATAAATAAACCTATAGGGCTTTACAAACCATTAAACTGTAACCACTACAAATGTTTTTTTAAAGGTTTGTAGCATGTTTTGGGACATCATCCATGAGAATTTAGTGTTTTTTAACATGCCACCAATAAAAGGCAACAAATTACCTGCAGAGACCCGTAAAGATCTCATTTAAATCAAAGCAAAACCAGTGAAAACCATTAAAAAAAATGAATTTAGCAAAGATTGTGTGTGTGTGTGTGTGTGTGTGTGTGTGTGTGTGTGTGTGTGTCTGTGTAATGCAAATAAATAAATAAAAAATAAAACTGCTGATATATACTAATTTATACTCAAAGGATATCCATGTTACCGGACATCCAATTCCAAAATATAATCCCAGAATAAAACTGAGTAAAATTAAAAGTACAAAAATGATAAATTGTGCTTTTCAAGAATCAAGAATTCAACACTCAAGTTGCCATTTAAGCTTTTATGAATAACAAAATCATATTTTTTTTCTCCATGGCACAGCACTATTTTCATTAATATGACAAATATAGAGAGATAGCGAGTGTTTCGCCATCACCGAGTCTATTTAAAAAGTCAAACACTGAAAAATGGACAAAACACCAGTATTAAAAACCATAACATCGTCATTCCACTCTCTCCTGGACACATGAACATCATCACCCTTACGTCTCAAAACATCAACATTGGCACTTGCAAAAACAATCAGCCCAGACACAGCGCTGAGCAGATGTTCAATCCCCATGAGAAAAACCATCCATATTAAAATGGCACAATTACCAAGAAGGCACGTCAACTGCACAATAACAGGGGCTCTCCAGTCCACGGTACAGCATGCTTTAAGCCAATGACCAAATCACTTTCTCAAACAACCATCTGACAGCTTAGTGATCTAATGGAGAGTTAAGGCATTACAAGTCAAACGTCTGTTTCCACTGACAAATCAAGCTTTGACTCCAGTATTCTTTACCTGTTTTGATTAATATAAACACACAAATGGCATACTGTTATGAATTTAAAACGATACAGTATCAAACAAACTGATTTTGTAAATAAGACCACTTTGATATTGTCTTACTTTTTTTTGCTACAGTAATTTAAGGCCACAATGAAGGACCTGACATTAGACAAAATAAAGCATACTGTATATGATACAAAAGGTGCATTAGCTTAACCTTCGGAGTGAAAACAGGCTGCGCGACACAGGCCAATTTCCCTTTCTTGCATCTGTTGCTTCGCAAAACTTGAATTTCAAGTGCTGGCTGATTGCATCAAGACTTTTTCTTATATCTGGTTTAAAAACTAAAATGGAGAAGGAGATAAAAATAAAGGGAAAATGAATGCTTGTTTCAGAGTCCAATAAAAAAAGAAAGAACAACAGCATACAGTTCAATTTGATTGCCATTCATAGGTTTATCTTGAAGGTAAACTTATTAAACACGGGGAATGAGGGAGGTTTAACTCAAGATATGAGCCCAAGAGGAGAAAGTCATTTCTTAAAGAAACATATTCTCTAATCACCGACCAAAGAGGACAATAAACTTGTTTCATTTAACAGGGCTTCAGTCGACCATGAAAGTGAAGAGTTTGGCAAAGAAGGAAATAACACATCTTTAGGTGAACTCTCATGAGCCACATTTTCACATCTGATTTAAAAAGGAAAAATAAATTGCCTAAAGAAAACCAAGCACATTTTATGAAATTATTTTCAAGACAATTAAACTAATTTCCCCCATATTATTACAATAATGCTTCAGGACATAGCTTTTTTCCATTATTATACAAAATGGCAGTTTTCATTACTGTGATACAGTACTTTTTAACATAAGCAATACAAATAAATTAAAGGTAGTACAACAAATACAACCATAATGTATAAATACAATACAATTTTAATATATTATCATATGTTTTTTTTTTTTTACACATTACAGTAATATATAAGTTTGCATTTCCTGCATTAATGCAAAAATGGGGAAAATGTGCTTAGCTGTCATATGCATTTTCTTTAAGCAAAATATGATTTCCTATTTATATTATTTGACTTAAACAGAAAACAAAAACTTAATCACCAGCTTTCCTGAAATTCACCCAAATCGAGTATCAAAACAAATCAGCTTCTTGATTCACTGTTTTATGCATGTAATGGATAAAGCAGTCCTTCACACTTCTGCCTTTTTTCTCTCTCTATCAAACAATCATGTGAATGGAATTGTGGGTAGGTGATGAGGACTGAGCTAGTGGCTGGTCCTGTTAGGGGGAAGCAGTGTGGCGCTCCGGGCCCCGCAGCCTCCCTGGCCCCAAAGTGACAGCTGCTTTTAGTGTCATGCTAACTAGTAGTCCTCTGCTGCTTGAGCACAGTGTAGACATTATCCACTTTACTCAGTCTCTCGAAAAACGGGATGAGATCCAGCAGCTCTGTATCAGACATGTCGTCAAACCAGGAGGCTACAGGTACCTAAACGTGACAGAAGACGAAAGAGTTTCTGTTGAAATATACTGGGATGAAAAACAAATACATTCATTTATTTAAGCTTTAACGCTGGATCAGCAACAACGGATTTACAATAAGGTTTTGCTAATTAATGAATTTGAACAAGAACTAATAATGAACAATCCTTGTACAACATTTATTAATCATAGTTAAACATTTACTAATGCATTATTAAAAATCCAAATTCATGCTTGATAATGTTAAAATGAACTAACAATTAACAACTTTATTTCAATTAACTAATATTAACAAAGATAAATACTGCAATAAATGTGCTGTTCATGGTTTGTTCATGCTAGTAAATACATTAATTAATATATCCTAATTGTAAAGTGTTACCACAGCTTCATTTCAAAAAACAGCATTTGAAATTCATCAGTTTTGTCTTTAAAATAGTCAGAAAATAAAATATACACCAATACATATTATAATAATAACAACAATAATAATAATAATCATATTAATAATAAACAAATATTGATAATAACTATTTAAAACCTTTCATCTTAACGTATGATAAAAATGTGAATATTACTAAAGGCTAAACTATAAAAAAGTCAATTTTTATACATTTTCTGAATAAAAATGTAATGTCATTTAAAAACGGACATTCTCCTAAAATGTTTTACATAAAATCACAAATAGTTTTTTTCCTACCTGTTCAATAAATAAGAATGAGTCTTGTATGACCAGTTCAGTACAAAGTACATACAACTTTATCTATTTTTAAAGTAGTAACAAAGTTTATCCAGTCTATTCTTATGAGAAAATGTATCTATTTTACATATTGGCGAGAAAAAGTCTTTGTACAAACTCATTTGATTTCATTCGTATAAAATTGTAACATTTTTATGACCCAAGTGTCATTGGGGGATAGCCAATTCACACTAAAATGTACAAATTAAATCATACAAATTGGTTTCAAGTTCAAAAGGTTTCAAACTGCAGTGAGGTCACATTGGCTTCTTCACTGATTTAAAAGGAATAGGATCACCGCTTATAGTTTATGTACAGGTTCATTCCATTTGCCATTTTTAAAAATATGTAGACAATATATAAATGTTAGATTTAAAAAAATTATAATTTACAATCTGACATGTGCACTGATAAATATATTCTCATGAGGTTTAGCAAAACTCTTTTAGCAGTGATAAGCGCATTAGTGCCACAGAATAAAGAAAGGCAGTAACGTACAGCATTGTCTGGGTGGAATATGTAGGAGGCTGGCGAGTTGTCCACAATGATGACTTTGTTGAGATCCCTGCCTAGACGGCTTAGGTCCTTGACATAATTTCCACGATGGAACACACAGGATTCCCGGAAAAGACGGCTTCGGAAAGCTCCCCATTTGTCCAGCAGATCCGAGACGGGATCAGCATACTAGAAAAAAACAAAACCACAGGAAAGTGAAAGACACAGTTAGACTGAAATGGAAACAAAGTGTCAAGCATCAACAATATACTTATATACATACACATGTGAGTTAAAGACGTGACAAAATGTTATTGTCCACATTAGATTAAATATATAATATATATATCTAAAAATTATTAATGCTAAATATGACTAAATAATGTTTAATAGGGTGTTTATGTAAAATTAATACATACTTTTTTTTTACATGTATTTTTGGTAAATATATAAATTGTATATATTTACCATGGTAAACAATAAATTGTTTTGGTAACACTAGTATAGGGACCAATTTTTACTATTAACTAGTGGCTATTACCTGCTTGTTAAGATATTGGCTGTTTATTAGTACTTTAATAACTATTAATAAGCAGACAATTGGGAGTTTATTGAGCTAAGTCATAGTTAAGGGTTTCTTAAAAGTGAGAACTGTACCTTAAAATTAGATGTGATCAATATTCTATTTAAAATTTTTAAAACTTTAAAATTATATTTATTATTAATATTGAAAAAACCCCTTCACCCTCAACAATGAATTAACAAAAGATTATCAATATAAAAGTCTAAATTGCCACAGCTTCTTGTTTGTTTGATTGTTTTTGTTGTAATTCTACAAACATTTTAATATACCAGAATATTCTGGTAACTGTGGGAACCCTGTAATCAAAACTATAAAACTGATTCCTACAGTAAGTGATGTCAAATCCTATTTATTAATAATCATAACACTAAATACCTTGCATGGTGCAAAAATCATTTAGCATTTCTTAGTCTTACCTTGGCTAAGCTTGCAGTGAATAACACACACTCAAACAGTTCCCCCATCCGTTTAAGGAACTCGTCAACATGAGGTCTCTTCAACACGTACACCTACAGAAAACAGGCCAGGAAAAGAAAAATGTTTAAATAGTGTCATTGGTTGAAGAGATTAAACTCACAGCCAGCTACCATCTGAGATAGTGAAACCAGCACATGCGAAAACTCTAGCTAAACCAGGTCAAATTACTAAAATGTCTGAGCTGATACAGCTAAGATACATTACTAAATAAATAGGATTTATATAAACCTGCATCTTGATATCTTTGCTTCATATAACGATGATCTTTATGTGAACGATAAACCCTGTTTTAAGAGAAGCAATAAAGCGGGTTGTTTTACTCTAACAATTAGGTCAGCCAAACTAGTTTATGATGCTGGTGGTCTCATTCCTGAACCAAGTCATCCCGAATAGGCTTTCCGGACATCACAAGCCTATCCTGGATTACTTGAACCAGGCCAAAGCCTTGTCTGTCAGATGTCTTCAGTCTGCTGGTGTAACTGGTGCTGTTGGCCTTTAAAGGGCCAAGACATGGTACTGTCACAGCCTGAGAGAGTAAGAGACACTCTGAGAAGTGATTGATAGCCAGCAACTTCTCAGAAGCCGGCCAGGGTTTCTCCATTTCGTCAGGACACAAAAATAGCCGCCTGCTGCTCTAAACCATCAGCTGAGATGCCAACGTTACTGTCAGGTAGCATAGCCACGTTAAACGGCAATACGTAAACAGAGGAGAAAACGTTTCAACACTGTGCAACAGAAGACAGACAAATAATAATAGAGGTCACATGGTTCTGACAACAATAACTGCGGATTCATTTTCTTGATACCGTAATCAGTTTTTCATTTTAATGAACAGAAATTACATTTAAGATGATGCTTCGTAAAGTTATTCGTTATTATTACAAACACATTATTGGCCGTTTGTGTTTAAAATTGTCTAGGAAGCTGAAATTAATAATTATAATAGGAGACACAATTGAGTTCTTTGTCCAGTTGCAATGCATTGGCTCAGATAGGCAGACAATCACAGCACAAACCAGATATCAAATAGAGTATTTTAGACAAACCTGAAATAGAGGTGCTGCAACGACGTAAAATATGTATAAAAAATAAATATTCTTTGAACATTCAAGAATGTTATTAACCCATTGTAGTACCCTCAATAAAAAAAATAGGATTTTAAAAAAGCAATATGTGGTATATCGAATACATTTCTGAGCAGGAAAATGTCATTTTTATGTATGATCTCAATTAGGAAGCAAGCAACAGGAAAAAACACTCCTATTATAACAAAGCAGCCACTGCAAAGATACAACATTTTGATTGACTATAATCCAGGGGTTTTTAAACTCTGTCATCCAGTGAAAAGCAAAAGGGTTATCGAGATCCATTGAAAATTGGAGGGGAAAAAATGAAATGTATTTGTAGAGCTGCCAATTTATTAGGTTCAAATTTAAAACCGTTGTTAGACTTCTTGTTAATATTATAAGCCAATCACAAACCATACATTTGATGTGTTCAGTCATGCAGATGTGTTCAAGACAATCTGCTGAAGTTCAAAACTAAAATTAAGAAATGGGGGAAATAATGTGATTTAAGTGACTCTGAATGTGGCTTAGTTGTTAGTGCTGGATTAGCTGGTGTGAATATTTCAGAAATTGCTGATGTACTGGGATTTTATTATACAACCAGGCTTTTACAGAGAATGGGCTTTAAAAATACCTAGATTAAAATACCTAGGTGAATGTCCAGACTGGCTTGAGATCATAAAAAAAAGAAGAAAAAAAGGCAAAAGTAACTAAAATAAACCTCTAGCCGTTTGTGTCAGGCTAGTTTTTTTTGGTGTGTTCCACAAGTCACCACTCTTCAGGCTCATGTCTGAAGCAGTTTGCCTGATTCAGCATGTAGAATCAGTGTTGGCCGTCAGTTGGCGCTCTGATTGACTGTTCAGCTACTGATCAGAGTGTGAAAACAAAATCAAAAAAGTGACAAAACTAAGTAAATGACAAAAAGGGAACCCAAAGAACCCAAATGTGATTTCATCCCATTTCTTAAATATTTGCAAACAATATAGACTATATAGACAATATAGACACATCTGCATGAACGAATCCCTCTGTGGTTAGCAAGAAGAATGGTTTGTTTACAGCCTGTTTACAGTTTCTCTCTACTGCCTCCTGCAGGTGTGGAAAGACACATTCTCTTACACAAGTAAAAGAGTGTACACTCGTTTCAGTCTGCTGCCATCCATTTGGTGTGTTCATAAGCAGCTTTTTTTGTTCCAGACAGGACCAGATGCAGCAGACGTGAGGTGACAAGTCGATTTTCATCACCGCTAGTTCTTTGACGTCTGCTTGGTGTGTCCCGGGCTTTACAAACAAGGTGTGCATGTCAAACCTTCAATTAGATGAGCTACAGCAGCAGAAGACCACACCGGGTGTCACTTCTGTCAGCTAAAAACAGGAAACTGACGCTCCAATTTGGATGGGCTCACCAAAATTGGAATTCTAAGATTGGGAAAGGGATACCTGCTCAGATGAGTCTCGATTTCTACTGTGACATTCAGATGGAAGGTCATAATACGGTGTAAACAACATTAAATGCATGGATCCAACCTGATGGTGTAATTGTGTGGGAGGTTTTTTTTTCTGCAAACACTTTGGGCCACTTGGTACCAATTTAGCATTGTTTAAATGACACAACCTAGTTGAGTATTTTGGCTGTCCATCCCTGTAAGACCGCAGTACACCCATCTTATGATAGCTGCTTCCAGAAGAAAAATGCACCATGTTACAAAGGCTGCATTTACACTGCAGATACATGGTAAAAACCAAAGGAAACAGCAACCACAGACACTGACTGATAGCTGGGATAATAAAAGAGCACTCTTTGCTCCATTCCTGTATTTAAACTTTTTGCAGGATTTAATATATATTTTTGTATTTTTCCCTATGTAAACAGCATCCTTAAGCACTGTGTAAATTCTCTCTGATTTAAGAAGTTGATTTACAGTTTACAACACATGAAAAAAGTTTACATTTAGCCATCTTAACATATAACATTTACAATATTTTTCAATAAATATCCAAAAACTACTGGAATTGTAGTATTTTGCTGACTTATGTACTTACATTATCCCAAATGTTTTAAAGAATGTTAAATGCAGAGAAATAAGCAATTTTATCTAGTGACACAGATTGTGTGCCCCGTCACCATGCTAATGACATTGCACAGCCTCAATTCAGGATTTGTTTTTTATAGAAAGAAAAGAGAAACATAAGACACTTTAATATGTCATGTGTCTTATTAGACTGCACAGAGGAGCATTATAACAGAACCTTAATGTTTTAAATATGAAGCATAAAACTGCACTGTATGATCAAATTAAGACCACAACACCCATGAACCCACACAGTGTCATCAAACTACGCGTTTGTTTGTTGTAAATATGTGAACTCTAGTGGAGAAAATTACATATTGTGCCTTTAATTTAGGCTTTTTTTGTCCAGTAAGCATTTAAATGTCAGGCGGTGTGTTTTAACTTCACTGAAATAGTTTGTTCACTTAATCTATGCAATAGTTTTATATTATGTGTACAAGGGATGTTGCTCTCTCACACACACACATCATTCCCTACCATTTTTCAATGCCATGTGATTAGCATTGACATGTGAATATCTGATCTACCTGCTTACATTGCAGACGCAAACGCACATATTAGATTCACATCGAACTTATTTCCCTATGTGAATGAGGCCTGAAACCGATCTGAGTTTATCGGAATGTGATATATTTCCTGCTTACATGTACATGGGCCTTATCCCATTTGTGCTACATGGGAGAGGGGAAAAAATCTGAATTGGGTCACTTCAATCTTGAAGACCTTGTAATGTAAACGCAGCCAAAGTGCATGACTTCACTAAACTCAAATGTCAGCAATCCTAAGATCTCAAATTGGAGCACCATTGGGAAATGGTGAAGCAGGAGATTTGCATCATGGATGTTCAGCCCATAAGTTCGCAGGAACTGTGTGATGCTCATGTTAAAATATACAAAATCTCTAAGCAATGTTTACAGCACCTTATTGAATCTAGCACAAAGAATTGAGGCAGTTCTGAAGACAAAATAGGGTAAAGTCTGAAACTAGAAAGGTGCATCAAATGAACTGTAAACTAATTTGGTCACACTTTACAATAAGGTTTCATTAATTAATGTATTTACTAGCATCAACTAATAATGAACAAACCAATGTACAGCATTTTTTTTTATTGTAGTTTAACATTTACTAATGCATTATTAATATCCAAATTCATGTTTGTTAACATTAGTTAATACACTGAGTGAACAAACTAACAATGAACAACTGTATTTTCATTAACTAAAGTTAACTAACATGAACAAATACTGTAATAAATTTATTGTTCATTGTTTGTTCATGTTAGTAAATGCATATTAGAAAATGCATTAGAAAAATGTATATTTTAGTTAATAAAGAGTCATCAAATTTGGAAGATACTGGCATAAACCCCCTCGCTGTAAATCAACACTTTTCTTGACTGAGACCGCAGTACACATAAGCTTAATTATGTGTCGCTCTACAGCTAAATGTCATCACCTTCCACTCATTAGTTACTAAACATACATGAGAACAGGTTGTGCTCACCTGATGTACCGTCCCATCAATTTCCACTGGAATGATAAAGTCAGCATTGTTTACTGGCTGGAAAAAAAGAAAAAAAAACAACAAACAGATTTACGTGCTGGAAGCAGAGGGAAAAAAAAAATCTATATTGTAGGCGACAGGGTCAATGACTGACATGAGGTGTAAATATCTAGCGGATTCCAATCATTTTCACAACATTGCCACACAGCCTGTGAGTGATATTTAGATAGGTTCAGAAACTCAATCTCAAATGTTGAGATAATCACGTTTATGTGTTACAGAGACATCAGGACAGCGTGACCTACATTTGCAGATGAAGCAACATTAAGCTGTCCTGTGCTTCAACATGTTTGTTTTACTCTCTTTAGCAATAGTTCTCCATAAACATGAAAACATCAATAATATTTCAATCTCAATTTATTCCTGTATGACTGTCCATAAGCAATGCTGTTCATTTTCAGTGAAACACAAAATCATAACAGTGAAAATGTAATCATAAAATCTGGTATGTTAATAAAAATTTGTCATAAAAGCCATTCATTTGGATGTACAGAATATTATCAGTTATCTAAAGTCTTATGAAGTTTCTTTCAGAAAAGACAACCACTAAACTGCCACTCAATGTATTAATATATTCTATATTTAAAATTGAAATATTTTGTCAAGCATATTGAAATAACTGAAATAATTTGATGACGATATTTGTATGGATTACAGTCCAACACCAAAATACTTATCAATTGTCATTCCTAAACTTTGCAAAGATCTTTTAAAGTTTTACTCATTAGTCAGCAAGAAATATTAAATATTACCTAGATAAAAATTGTGTATGGTCACTTATATACATTTCAATAAGCACAGGTTAGAAAACATTGGTAACATGGTTAGATGAATAGATCTCTTACTGTCCACAATGATGATGGAGAATTGTTTCACTCATTTTTTGACACTTAATTTACAAAGCTATCTGAACATTAAAAGTGGACATTTATGTATTCATACTGTTTTATAATGTATTTATACTGTTTATAATGTTATAAGTCACTTAACTTTAATTTGATCACTGAAATTAAGATGAATTTAATTTAATTTGATGTAGGCTTAAAATTGGAACAAAAAAGGTTTGAGTTTGTGGACAAACAACCTCGGTAACAGTGAGTTCTCTGTATTAAATATAAGCAGTTTTATTTGTTGTTTTTACTGCAAATGTTACAGTCAATATACTTTCCCTTTTTGAGAATAATGGAAAGCCAAAGTCCATAGAAATGTTGCAGCTGACATATTTCTGAAATTGTGCACAGTGTCTTTATGATGTAATTTAGTAAGAGAGAAAAAAAAAAAAACTTTCATTCAATCAAATCACGCATTAGCCACTCTCCACATGCATGTATACTTCTTAAAACAACCACTGGCTGCTGAAATAAGCTTACTTGTATTTGCTAGCTAAATATTTGAATATAACTTGTATATTAAAAAGTCATTTTTGTAAAGGATGTAAACACACTTCCTCTTTTGTTATTAATTGTCAGGCCAGTTGTGATGGACAGTGCATGCACTCAAACATTATTACATTGTGAACTACATTAGTTTATGCTGGCATAATGCAATGGTTTAAACCAGTCTACAAAATGCGCATCAAAGTATTTTGGACTGCTGTGACCAATTGATATTTCAAATAGTTAAACAGATTACATGCTTCTCAAAGGTCAAGTCCTAAACGATGTCACTTGTTGAGTCTATGTTGCACTGCTAAAATACAAAAGTCACACCCACAGTTTTACACTTTTCAGGGGAACTAACACAGTGAAATAATGATGCATATTAACACTAGATCTACCAGTCATTTTACCCGCTTTTTAATTTTTGTAATTTAACAACTTTGTTAAAATAAAACCCATATTACATTTCCTAAATGTGTGTATATTCCTTCTAACATTTTAGATTTTTCTCATTTTAATATCATAAGAGTTCTGAATATTTCTACCTTGAATGGCCATAACGGTCTAATTGACCACATGCATTTTAGCCTTTAACACTTTTTCCAACTCCTTTGACTTCATACAATGTGACAATAGACATATAAAGCTTAATATTTGACTCAAGTGTATCTGTAGCTATGATAAGGTTAGCTGAGTTGCCAACAGCATGATATATAGTATATTCACACCTGCTGTCAGCTATAAACCAATAGAGGAAAGAAAAAAAAAAAGAGAGAGCTCAACACATTGGCCTACCTTGAATGAACTGTGGACTAGTGTTTCATCCAGATCAATTACTACGCAGATCTTCCCTACATCTTTAGACTTTATCTGTGGAAGAAGTGGTTTGGCTGGGACCTGTAATAAAAGTTCAAGGACACTGGTAAATAATTAGCCAAGTTGGCATTTTAAACAAGATGTTGTTTTACAGTTAAAACACAGTACACATTATATACGTTACCTATAAACACATACAAATTGCACATAAGAAACATTAAGACTCAATATTAGCCTCCTCTGCTGTGTGACAAGGAATCTAGTTTTATTAGTAATGTGTGTAGAGCTGGCCGGTATGAAGGCATGGCAGACAGTAAAATGTGTCAACCGGCAAAGATTTTATTTGATATTCTATATGTTTATATGAGGAGGTATTGGTGCACAGAGCTGCTTCAAGTTCTTCACGTGTGAGAGCTGTAAAGTCACATGGAAAATTGTATATGATGTGCCCAGAAGTTTACAAAACGTAAGCAACAACTGTATGAAACCTAGATGTGCTACTAGGACACCAAAAATGGATAGTAGTAGTTCATAGTATATCTGCATTTATCTTTGTTTCACCCAATATATTTGAATATATATTAATAAAAAAAAACAAATAAAGAAAATACCAAAAGTTTAGGGTTAGTAAGTTTTTAACAAGTTTCTTGCTTATTAAAGCTGCATTTATTTAATTGTATCTAAACATGCAGCAATATTAATTTTTATTACATTTTACATGTTTTCAATTTAATATATTTAAAAATTACTTATTTTTGTGATGGCAAATCTGTATTTTTAGCATTACTTTAGACTTAAGTGTCACGTGATCCAATATAAATCCTTTCAATTTACTGATTTTGTGCTCAGTAAGCATGTATTATTAATAACAACAACAACAACAACAACAACAACAACAACAACAACACTGAAAACAGTTGTGCTGCTTTAATATTTTTGTGGAATTATTTAATGAACGTAAAGTTCAAATGAATAACCTTTATTTTTAATAATTTAATACATCCTTGCCAAAATTATGTAATCAAAACAACCATAATTCACATGCACCATGATAAGATTCTGGTCAAACAGTCCATCCTAAAGTGGGTGTGTTAGTAATAGACTTGACTATCCATAAGGGGGCATAAGGTAGTTCTTTTAGCACTAGCATTCCATGAGCAGCAGATGATCAAGTGACTGACTGCAGCTGCGGTTTGCGATTGCAGTTCTTCATCAGAAGGTACACAGAGCACACACTGTCTGAAACTAACTCTACCCTTACAGCATGAGCATCTCAAGACCTACAGGCTCTTCCGGATTCATTACCAAGTCAGAAAGTGTACAGTTGACTCTGATTTAAATAACATAGCATATGACACGGAACAAGAACCCAGCATGGAGTCCTATTTTAGTTTGGTTGCTACTGACTTCATACTAATTAAGATGTGGAAAAAAGATGCCAAGAATGTTTGGCAACTTAAAACGGACTAATGCATTCGTAAACATGATACTTGTTTAGTATTGCCACGATTCTTAGTTTTGAGGTAAACCACAGTAAATTTTCTAACGGTTAGTATTACCATTTCAAATTTTATTATCATCAAAACCATGATCGATTATTGCAATTTTGAAAACTCACTGCAAATCCTGTAACATTGCAATTAGCTGTTATGTAAATGCATGTTGATTTAGACAGTTAATAAGTTTAATACAGTTAAAGTATGTTGTATAATTTAAACATTAGTGTTAAACATTATTGAGAGCAGAGCTGAAGCTTGACTTCGCAAATCTAAATCGTTATTCAAATCACAATATCAGTCAGAAAAATCATAATTAGATATTTTTTGTCCAATCACACAACCTTTTTTGGCTTTTATTAAGGTTTTATTAGGTTTAAAAGCCATACCTAAGATAATAAATTGTACCCACACACACACACACACACACACACACACACACACACACACACACACGTTCATGAAATTATACAAACATAAGTAAATAGCAGGGATCCATGGTTATGCTGTTTTCCACAAAATTGCATAAAGCTGCAAAAAAATTTTTTTTTGTTTGTTCATTTTCCACCAACAAAACTTGGTGAAATGCCTTAAGTGTATGTGTGAGGTTTATTTTTGGACATTTTCTGCTCATTTGAACAAAACCATGATAATATTAGTAATAATACATGTGTTTTCTATAATGTTGATATTAAATTATGCTGGACTATCAAATTAATGCATAGAAAAGACTTTTCAACATGCTTTTAACTCTAAAAATCTATCAGCAGGATCCTTTACTAAGAGAAATGTACCTGATCTGCTGGCGGAACACAGATTTCACAATCGCAGTCTTCTGAGAACTCTTCATCTTCAGATGATTCACTGTCCTCATAAGAATCACACTGTTCACCTGTCTTTTTTTGGTCAGACTTACAGATTGTGTCTTGTTCAGATGCTTCACTTCTTGCAACTTGATGTATAAGTTCCTCTAATTTTTCATTTGGCTTAGTCTGCTCAGCCAGACCACCTATTGCAGGAAAATTAAGGAGCTCAGAGGTGTCTTTTGGCTCGGTATCCAGACTATCCGATACACAAAGAGTACTCGTTTCTGTGTTTGAAAGTTCCTCAATGGTGCAAGAAAGCTGTGGCTCATCAGTTGGTGTCACTTTACCATCATCACTTTCATCTGAACATCCCACAAGATCTTCAAAACCAAACAGAGATGTTTCTTCATCTTCAGTAGTTTCAATCTCTCCACAACAAGGTCCATGATCTCCCTCATTTTCAAAGTCAGGACACATCTCTCCATTAACATCGATTTCATCCGCAGATCTAAGATCTTGTATGCTGCCTTCATTCTCTGACCGGTCGGTTAAATTCTGATTGGCCACATTTTCCAACAATGTACTCTCTTCATCTGGTGAATCTGAAGAATCGGCTGCTTGAAATGTCTCCTCTGCAGCACGCAATTCTGTGGAATCTCCAGATACATTGACAAAAGCTTTTTCAATCCCTTCAAGTCCGTAACAGTCAACGATAGCAACACCAGAAACTTGGTCTTCAGCGATGACTTCATTTTGGAGGCAAAGTTCGCTGTCCTTGCCTTCATAATAGAACATGAAACCTTCATCCATAAAATCAGGCAGGTGAGGGTCATTTTCAACTTCATGGATTTTATCAGGTTCAGTGGGGAGTCTGAATGCTACAGCTTCCGCATACGTTTTACTGCTTTCCCTTCCTGTAACTTCTCCAGAATCAATCTCACATGCTTCTTCACAAACATCTAACTTTTCTTGTGAATACATGTCACAGTTCTTATTACCATCATCTGGTTGAACATTCTGAATCAAGGACTCATCGTCCTCTGTAAGAAGGTTTTCCTTTTCACATGGTTGATCTGGGAAGATATCAAATGATTCAGACTCATCAATAAAACTCTTGAATGAATCAGTTTCAGAGCTGCTTTGACTTTTGCCATCCAAGCAGTCGCCATAGTCCTCTTCGCTCGACTCATCTGAAGAACCTGCTGTTGTGGTCACTGCATCCAGACAGATGTGCACACTTGAGTGGAGATCAGAATGCTGAGGAGATTCATCATTACAACATATGCCCTTCTCCAGCTCTTCACACTTTCTACAGAGCTTCCTAGGGTTATCCACAGGTTGAACTTCGTGCATTAAATCTATAACTTCAGGGGTTTCTACCTCTCCATTAGACTCACTGTTTTCAGCAGCATGACTTAAACTCTCCTCGTTGTGTCTCAAAAGATCAGTAAGAAACTGAGACAGCCAGCGAGCCTCAAAGGTTTCCATTGATCCAGAAAACATGGCATCAGACTCAGGTGGTTTCTTAACATTAGTTCTGCTGCTACGATTAGGCAAATTCTCTTTGTTTACTTCAGAGTTGTGAAAAAAAGAGCTGTGTGTTTGCAATGGCTCTAGGCAGCTTTCTGCAAGTTTGCTTTGATGTGGCCTCTCAGAATTGTCAGTGGGCACAGAGGGAGAGCATTGTTCACGGGCATCACATTTCTTGAAGTATGTTCCACAGCTTGTGCACTGTTCTAAAGCCTCAAAACACACAGAGGATTCGCTGTGATCAGAGAGTTGGTCACAGTCTTGATGTTCTTCAGACAGAGTGTTAAAGGTCCCAGACGGACAAGTGCAATCATCTAGGCTGTTAGGCAGAACTCCATCATCAGCGGTGTCCATTTGCCCCATAAGCTGCATGTCCACAAGGGACGCACAGTGGTCAGATGGCTTACTTTCTTTAGAGTCCTGACACAGTTCAGGGGATTCAAAATGTGTGGCATGGTATTCATCAAGCTTGTTTTGATTGTTAGGTTTGGACAGTTTAGATGTCTCGCAGTCTTCAGAATCTAGTTCAACTGCATAGTTTTGTTCAGATAGGCTGTCTTCAGAACTATTATTTTCACACTCTCTATACTGTTCCTGATATTCTGCATCACATTCAGAAAGTGTTTCATAATCTAAAGGATCTGACAGAGTAGACTCCACATGACCTTGTTGAAATGAATCACTAAGATCTCCCTGTTCTGCATCATCTTGATGAAAAGGCTCACAATCAACCAAGCTCATCTCAGATAAATCGATTTCTTCTCCATCTTGTTGAAAGCTCACAAACTCAAAAAGATCTGGGCTCATCGCAGATGCATCTGACTGTTCCTCATTATACTGCTCAAAAGAGTCACAATCATCTAGTATCATCTCGGGTAAAACGATCTGTTCTGCATCATCTTGTTGAAAAGATTCGCAATCGCTTAGGCTAACCTCTGATAATGTTAACTGCTCTTCATCGTGTTCAGAAAACTCACTTTGATCGCTCGGATCAAATGTAATACTAAGTTCATCATTTTGGCTCATTTCAACCAAGTCAACTGAAGAACCGTTTGTTTCAAAAGACTCACTGTGCTCAGAGCAGCTGTCCAACAAAGAGCTGTATCCAGATGAACCAGACTGGTCTGAAAATTCACCATTAATGTGGCTATTTTCAATGCAAAGTCCATCAACTTCATGCAACTTGATGGTACTTTGGTCAATAGGTGTATCTTGTTCAGCGCATGATTCTGCTGCACGTTCCAAAGACTGGTCTTCCTTTTTAGGATCTCCTTGTCCAGAGACCTCCGAATGGCCAAAGCACAGCTCAGCAGGCATGTTTACCTCAGCGTGCTCGCTTTTAAAAAATGCAGACGATTCCAAGTATTTAGTGATGTTGCTTTCGACAAAAGACATCTGTTCTCCAAGACATCTGCAAAGGTCAGAAGAAGGGAAACACTCCAAACATTCTCCCATAGGTTTGCTTTTTCTAGAGATCCTGCAAAAAGAGTCAGAGATCTGTGTTTGCAGAGGGGGCTCGCAAGGCTGAAGGGATTCGTTGAGCCCACAGCCTGCCTGAGACACCAGCAGCAATGTGCACGTTGACATGACAGAGGGGTTGAGACTCTACTGAACCCTGCACTCAGCCCGCCTTCAGGACACCTACCGATTTATTTTGGTGCTTCAGAGACGTGACAAATAACTCCTGCTGTATCAAATCACTATAAAAAGCTGAAGTAAGACATAAATCTGAACCCGACACCAACAGAGACTTGAAACCAGATCTTCTCTTAGTTGTTTGTCGCCATGTTTTTATTCCCGCTAATAGATCGTTAAATAAAATCAAGAGTGGCTATTTTTTTTTAGATTTTCTTATCTGCTTTCATTTTGGTTGGGAGTTTTGAGGATAGAAAGATTTTTTTGCTTAATAAATGAACAGTTTACTTATGGTGTCTGCACAAATGCAGATTAGGTTAATACATACCAAGACTTATTCAACGGTAAGAGCTCGTAAACAGGAAAAGAATTGCGCAAAAGCTAACATGAGGTTTCAGTTTCCTCACTATCACAGCTGATCATGTGGCTCTCGCCCGTGTTAACCACGAACTGGCCAGTGTTCAGAAAAAAATCTAGAGAGTACAGGGTGGAGAGGTAGCACTACATCCAAATAAGTAGTTACCAAAACCAACATAAACTCTTACTTTAGAGATGGTTCCATTCTCTTCCACCAGCAGTGGGGCATTGTTATTGACGGGCACGTGATCCGTTTCATCATGACACAGGCAGCAGAAGAGACTGTGGAAAATGCCACGACTGCGTGGTTTCTTTGATGAGGATGCAGCATGTGGAGGGGTACCTGAGAAACAAGAAGCACATCATATCATATCAACAGCTACCCTGCTGTTCACAGTCATATATCTGTGCATATATGATACTCTTGGCTAGTTCCGACAGCTACTGGTCGTTATGAAATAACTTCAGATAAATGACAGGCAATGACTGTTCTTATATTGCATTCAAGCAAACCAGATGAGTGCAAGCATCAGAATTACACAAAAAGAGGACATAGAACCAACTTATTTTTAATTTGCAATAAAAACTCCAATGGCAGAGTTTAGTGATTGTTTTTAATTTAGGGTGTAGTGTATAAAAATCTCACATGGAGAAAAACAAGCAGGATTGTTACATCGTTTCATTGAAAGCCTTAACACAGCTAGTGTTTTAACTGTATGGAACGACACATGAAAAACTATGAAATTCTGAAAGGGTGGAGTGGAGCTTTTAATAATTCAAAACACATGTATGTCACACCCATGAGTTCCCAAACACTTGCTCCATAATCCAAGCTTCAACATACGACATAAAACAATAATGCTTTTGAATCTGGCAAAGTTTGAGGAAAAACAGAGTGAAGGAAAAGGGCCGCTTTTTGCATATTTGTTCTGCCCTACTTAAATATAACAGATTGATTTTCCTATGCATCCTTGCTTAGAATTCTTAGAAAAAAACTTTTTGGATTGCAACTCTGTATAAAATAGGACTATTAACTAAAGACAAAGAGCTGCTCTGTCAAAAGCAATTTATAAACTGCATTGTAGAGTCAAAAAGAAAAAGGAAAATACTTTTAATAGCACATATACAAAAATAACCACTGATATTTTCTAGAAAATATTGTATTGTATTGTATTGTATTACATCAATGGCATAGTCAGGATCCTTACACTTTGTTCAATGTCCAATATAAGCACTTTAAGCACTTTCACTTTACAACTGTGGCAAAAATAAATATACATAAATATATATAAATATTTATAAATAAATACATAGCAAAATAAATATACATACTTCATCACATTATATCAGATGCTATTTGTTACAGTATCCTATAGCATAGTATTCTAAGAAAAACCTTTGATGGGGTGTTTGCACAAAGCCTAATTCACATCTTAAATGTGTCATTATTCTTCTTAAATTTATATTGATTTTGATTCATGGTAATCTCTTTGTATTTTGTCTTCTCCCACTGCTTAATCAAAGATCGCAAATTGAAAAAAGGTATTGTTGAATTATGAAAGCAACACAATTACATTTTCAAGCACTTCATCCAAAATCTAAACACTTTTCAAACCTTGGAAACACTTGATTAAAATTCAAGTGTTTTCAAGGATTTCCAACACCCGTACAAACCCTGCATAGTTCACCTTAAAAATAAAATAAGAAATGTCATCATTTATTCATCCATGACTTGTTCCAAACCAGTGGGGTTTTTTTTGTCCGGTTGATGGTCCGGTTGAGTCGATGGTTATAGGTTTCCTACATTCTTCTAAATATATAGTACTGGTTTGAAACTAGGTTGAGTAAATTTTTGAATGAACTATCCCTTTAAAATTGGAATATAAAAGCCAATCCAATAATTTGCATGTCTTCATATCATCTACCATATTCAATTTCATTATGAATAGATATTACATATGTAATAAATTCTTTAGGATATTTAGAGGTCCTCAGTATCAGAGAACTTGAAAATCAGCATTCTCAAATATCAAACTATTCAAATCACCCGTGCCTACTGTTTGCTAATAAGCAAGATATTTGTCACCAAATACAGCAGACAGAGACATAGTATCTGTGAATAGTGACACATTACAGGGAATCCGTGTGATTACGGGTCTATGTTGGGCCCGAGCAATAGCAGAGGCCTGGGCAACTTACAAGAGACAAACAACAGCGACGAAAGCTGGACTTTGCAAGACAAAATCTTTGACAAATTAGGCTGCGGCCAAGACAGCGGAGACAGCTGTCATCAGAGAGGATTAGCATGCAGTTCAAAATTCCAAACTTAAAGCTCATGTATCAAACCAACAAGTCAGCTAGAACATACAGTACTTTCATTCAACGACCCTTATTGTGAATATAAGCTGAACTGAAACACACGGCTGAGTTTTGGTTTTAAATTTAGATTAGTATAATAGATTTATCTCCATCCTGACATGTCCTTCGACATAAAAGTTGCCCTTAAAACCAAATTTATCCCAAAGAACATATATGCTAGGAGCCATCATCAGGATATAAAACATGTCTCTTGACCTTCAAACATAAAGTCTACATTGACTTGTCAATGGTGGCACACATGCGAACGGTGAATCTGCCTTTCCGTAAACATCCAGAGAATCTGGCAGGCCATTATAGTGAAACATCGCTAACCGAGACCACCTGCAACCCCAGCACAGGTCACAAGGGTGGCAGATCTACAAATGCGAAGAAAAGGCCAGGTGAAGGGAACGCTGAAGAAACCACATCCATCCCTTCATGTTCAGTCCTCTGAAATTACACATCACAGAGCTTTAAATAGCACCGACGGGCAGCTGTTGACAGTGGTTAGTGATGGCATTCTACATAAATATAGATCATGCCATAAACGGAGTCACTAAACAAAACTTTGTTGTGTTCCCAGTGTGGGGACAGGAGGGAATGGCTCAACCACATGTTTATCTCAAACGCTACATATGATACCTTGACGGACACCATGATGAAAGGCTGAAAAGCTGTAACCTATTAGCTTGGAGCAACAAACTTGAACTTGTAAACAGGAAAATGATCAAACAGAGACTAGCTGGTGAAGACAATTCAAAGTAAAACTTGACCCCTTTGGGTTTTGCATTGCACTGAAGGGTTGAATACACTTCAAATGTCAAGAGTTGATAATAGGCTATAGCGTTTTCTCTCCAACTAGGTTCGTTTCTGCTCACATGCTCGAGGGTGTCTTATCTGGGTCTCTTTTAAAGAGGGTGTCCATGCTATTCCAATCCTGATGGACATAGGCCACTCAGTGACTTATTTTATGACCCTGACATGTGATCCTACATTACAATCTTGCAACTTGTTTCACGCCACCACTCGGGGGAGAAGGACAGCTGATTTGGGTGACACTACACTAATGAAGGGCTTTAAACTGAGTTGGGAAAGTGTGGCACTGGTGTCACCAAATAATTCTAAAGATTATTTCCATCATGTTATATATAGGCATGTTACTTTCATTGTCATTTAAAAAGCTATAAATACATAAATAAATTAATTAAACGATAAGATTTTTGCATGTGTTGAAAATTCATAGTTTCTCTGGATTTAATGGATTTTTTGTATTTAATGAATTTTTTTGTCATTTAGAGATTTTTTTCAGAAAATTATAATCTGTCAGAATATATTATAATCTGGCAGAAAAGATATAAATACATACACGAAAATGAAAAAAAACAATAAGATTTGTGTATGTGTTGAAAATTCATTGCTTCTCTGGATTTAATGAATTTTTAGTAAAATGTGAATATTCTTATTCTATAAAGGTCTGATAAAATTTTAATTTCACATAAAAACAGTGTCATTTATAGAAAATGATAATACGTAAGAATAAAAATGGTTGTTTTAAATATGTCTCATGCTCAACCAACACTGAATTTAACTGAACAAAAATACAGTAAAATTGTGTTTTACTTTACAAAATGTTTTATTATTACAATGTTAAAAAAAAAAAAAAAAAAAAAAAAAAAAAAACGTTCATGTGTACTATATATGAAGGCACAATTTATTAATTAATATGATAGCCAAGCTGAATTTTAGCTCCAGCCTTCAAATGTCATTTTTATATGCTGATCAGGTGCTCATGTCTAACTACTTTAATCCTTGTTGAGGACCACTTCTTCAATAAACAGAAAGCTAAAAAGAACTGTTGCTGAGTCCCAATTTGCGTACTATCCATCCTAAATAGTATTCAAAAATAAAACTCGAAGTGTAGAAGCGTCCATTCTCTAACCGCAAATATTGCCCACAATACATTGCATGTTGGACATAAATTTGATTAGAACTCCAAACTCGGGTAAAACGTGTAAACAAACTACAAACATGTCGGTCACGCGAGACCAACCGTCAAGTAGAGAGGCTTCGCTAAAGTTGTTTGAACGACTGTTAATCAATATCTAGCCAACTGGAAGATATTTAAACCGTGTTTTCCGTGTTATAGTTCATCTGCAACAACAATGTGAACTTATTTCAAGATATGTTTGGACATTAACTTCTGAATCCATAATTTCCCAAAGACCTGAGGAGATTTCTCTGCATGAAAGACTAGCGAATGGCAGATTATCCTGATGTTGCTTCTCCAATAAGGTAGGTAATTAAATATTAAAGAAATGTGGATGTGTCGAGATGATTGACAGGGGACATAACTAAACAACATAACTATCTATTAACGAGGAAGTAGGTCTCAAAGCTTGCATACTCTGTTACACACTCAAAAGTATTACAAATAAAAAGTACATACTTTTAGAGCGTAGTATAAGTATGTGAATTGGGACGCAGCACGTGTCAATTTAAAAGAAACACTTTACATACTCTTTTGTAAGACCTTTGTAAAAACTTTGATTGATATAAAAACACAAATATCTGAATAGCATATACATGACCATATTGTACATATGCTTTCATAAACAGCTAATTCTCAATACATTTTTTTCAATACAAAAAAACTACATTTAAACACACTTGTCTATTTGGTAAAAACATTATAATATGGCTATTTTTGGCACAAACTATCAAATCTTTGCCTCAACAAATCCCGAAGCTGCTAAAAGGTTTCAAACCCTCCCACTGCCAAATGACACAATACAGTCAGAACCAGAAAGGAAGTGCAAGACATACAGAGCACATCGTAAAATGACAGTCCAGCCACTTTGACTGAACTCCACTCCAAGCACGAGGATCCCTCCAGGGGCCCCAGTGAACTCGCTCTCCCCCGCCCAGTCTCCCTCTCGCTGGAACGCAGCCATATCTCTGTCCCATAACTCTACTGCACTGTGCCCGGCCAAACCAAAATAGGAACAGGAAGTGTGAGGAAGTGAAGTAAGAGTCGCCGCGAGGCAGTGGAGGGCCCACACTGAGCCTTCATTGTGTCCCGCCTCGGCCAGATCACGTTTCATGAGCAAACAAAACAGGTACAGAGATAATGCAGAAAAAGAAAAGATTCTGATTACCGACTGCATCCGCTGACCCACTTTACTGAGGCCGTAACACCATCCAAGACAAGAACAAACAAAAAGGGTTTTGAAATATTAGGAATTTTTGGCAAATGGATTCAGACTTGCCATTGCAGCCTTTTTTCCAGTGCCAAAATTGGAGACACGGCTATAGTGCACTGCTTTGAAGCCCTTCTAAAAATACAGTATGATAACAAAGTGGTGAACAGGTGCTCTTTCTCTATGCTGAAAATGTATCTGATGGTTCCTGGACAATGTCTTGGCACACTTTTCGCAGGGTCACATTAGAAGCTAAGCCTCTGTAAACAACATTATCCAGTAACGCATCTTCGATGTCGGCGCATTAATCAGCACACCTAAATTAATCCAGGTACTAAAATGTTCCTCAGCTCAAAGAGCAAGCTGTTAAGAAGATGATTAGTGAATTATGCAAGCAGTCTGAGTGTTTGTGCGGACAGATGCAACACGTCAGAGTTTAGCCTAACTGTGGGATCCAGGAAAAGAAGGCAGCATTGCACTGACTCAGTATCTTATGATGTGTGATTTTCATTTTATGAAGTTTTTAATATGAACCATTTTTGAATGAAAAGATTTTGGGGCAAATTTTTTGGTGCAAAAAAAACAGCAACTTTGAAAACAATAGAATTTATTTTATGAAACATTTATAATATTTAATAAACATGTCAGGGTAAATAATTTAAATAAATCATTGACTTCTGCTGTCTTCATTAGTTTCAAAAACACAGACTTCTTTACAACTTAAAAAGGCATCTTTGGATATCTTTCTTTTCTGTGGATATAAATAAGCCACTGCACTGTTCAGCTTTACCACCAGGACCACCAGCTCTGCACATTATCAATGTCTCCTTAACACACCTGATTCAGATCATCAGCTCATTAGCAGAGACTGAAAGACCTGTAATGGGTGGGACAGACTAAGGAGAGCAGTGCTGGTGGTCCTCCAGGAATGTGGTTGAGAAACACTGGTCTATAGGATGTTGGGGAGTAAGTGATTTGTTTTTCAGATGTTTGCTGAATCGTGGGCTGATCAGTAGCTCTTGATGTGGATGCTCGTTTGCTGCTGGAGATACTGTTGACCTAAATAAATCAAATTAAATAGTCTTTGACAACAACAACAACAACAACAACAACAACAACAACAACAACAACAACAACAACAACAACAACAACAACAAATTGCATATACAGTTGAAGTCAGAATTATTATCCCTCCTAAATTATTACCCTCCCTGTATATTTTGTTTCCACAATTTCTGTTTAATGGAAAGAAGATTTTCCAACACATTTCGAAGAAATGCTGGTAGCAGGCACCCACTGACATCAACAGTCATTTATATTCCACTATGAAAGTCAATGAGTGCCAACAAGCAATATTGATTCATTCATTAGTTTTCTTTTCTGCTTAGTCCCTTTATTAATCTGGAGTCGCCACAGCGGACTGAACCACCAACTTATCCAGCATATGTTTTACGCAGCGGATGCCCTTCTAGTTGCAACCAATCACTGGGAAACTAATATTTTATAATATTTTAATAAATAATTTCTAATAACTGATATCTTGCCATGCAGACAGTACATAATATTTTACTAGATATTTTTCAAGATATTGGTATTCAGTTTAAAGTGCAATTTAAAAGCTTAACTAGGTTAATTAGGTTAACTAGGCAAGCTAGGGTATTTAGGCAAGTCATTGTATAACGATGGTTTGTTCTGTAGACAATCGAAAAAAATATTGGTTAAGGGGGCTAATAATATTGACTGTAAAATGGTTTTAATATTACAAAAAATACTGTGAAAAATTCTTTGCTCTATTACACACAATTTGGGAGATATCTGAAAAAGAAAAGATTCATAGAAGGACTAATAATTTAGACAACTGTACCTTAAAATGGTATAACAGAATATTTTTGCCGTTTTAAAACCTGGAATTTTTCAAACCACAGCAAACCTTGAAACCGGTGCCATGCCTAGCTGAAAATGAATGGAAATGAAAATGAAAATCAAATATTTTAGACCATTTACACCTTTAGTGTTGTCCACCTATGACCAAATTGACAAAAATTTATCTTGCATACATCTTTAAACAGCATATATTGACTTATGTTATGCTGGATTTCTAGGCTAATAAAATAATCATGGTATGCCATATCATGACCATTTAAACTGGTCAACAAACTAAAGGTAAGAAGACATTTAAGACAAGAGGACTGATTGTGGTTATTTGATCTAATTGAAGTTATTGAGAAAGAGATAAATCCCAATCACTTACCTAGTTCTAAACAGTTAAACACCATTTTGAAAAATGATGGAGTGTGAAGAAAGCAGGTTGATGTTTGCATAATCTGTACAATCTCTTCCAAAACACACAATGTCTGATTTCTTAATTATGGTTGCGCCTCGGCTTGGCTGATTGCCTTTCTGATATTATCGATTTGATCAGTAAAAAATTAGCAAATTTGCATTGCATTGCATTTGCTTTAGAGAGAGGTTCACTGTCAATCCCACTGGGAGGTTTGTGAGTCTCTCTACAGTTGCAAAGAGAGTGCAAGTGTTGTTTAAGTTGGTGTTTATAAGGTTTGAAAAGAAAGTCTGCCTAGTAGAGGTGTGAACCTATACTGGTCTCACGGTTCGGTTCAGTTACGATTATCATGTCATCGATTCGGTTCAATTCGATATCTCGGTGCATTGACGATGCTTTCCAAACACAATTTTATATTTTACTTCACAGCACAAGAAAAATGTATAAATATATTTATATATTATTTGTAATACAATGTTGTACTTTAATACAAACAGTCAGAACTGTACCTTTAAAAACTTAAGTACATGCACAGAACAACATGAGCTTTTATAGAAAAATAAACAAATGTAAATATCCCACTCGCTTTATGAGCCCTGTCGACCAAGTAATTCCCTATGATTGGTGACGCGCTCAACAGAAAGCGCTACTATTGGCTCTAATGCTCTGGCGCTGTTCAACGATGAGTGGCGCTAATAAACTGCAGCAGCGATCAGCTGATCCATGATAGACGCGGAAGAGAAAAACTCGCTCGTGTCTGGATACACAAGTATCGATATAACAGCCGAGTGGAGAGGAAAAGTCACGCCAGCAGGTCAAAGGGCCACAGTGAGAGAGAGAGAGAGACAGAGAAATGGAGTTTACTTTCATTTTCTCTATCGCAGTGAAATAGGGGCTTCTGCTGTAACTTCAGTGACACTGAAAGACTGTCCAGCAAACACAGTGAATTGTGCAGAGTTTCTGTGTTTTTAAGTATTTGTAGTGTTTTAATTACTCACGCTCGCCTCCCTCGCCATAGTAAGCTGCAGCAATATCACGCATAAGAGATAAATGACGTCAGTACGTAATAACCGGTTATGATCCATTACTGAACCGATACCGAATTGTCCGCATCTGCATCGCGGTGCACCAAAGAAACAATTAATTTGGACACCCCTTCTGCCTAGCAATGCCTAGTTCCACATTGAAAGCATGAAGAATGTCTTTATAGATGTTATTATGTACTACAAGTATTGGCAAATAAAAAAAAAATATTTCCCAAACACTAACAAGAAACAAAATCCATACTGAACCCTACAAACTGCACTTTGAACATTCACACATTTAAGGCAATGATTTTACCATCAAAAAAAAAAAAAAAAAAAAAACATGGTTATTTTGGTTAAACCAACCACATATTCACCATGGTTTTACTACAGTAACCATAGTTTATCCATGGTATTTGTAATAATCCTGTGGTTGCACCAAAAAACATACTTTCTCTATAAAACCAAAGTTTTTTTCTTCGGATAAATACAAAATAAGATGAATGCTGGTAGCGCTTACCTATTACAAAATACCTTCTTTTGTGTTCAACAGAAGAAACTCAAATAGGTTTGAGAAACAGCTGAAGAATGAGTAAATGATGAACTACCCCTTTAATTGCCAATTACAACTTACAATGACAAATTCCCTTCCGCCTTGATCCTTCAAATCAGACACACGTCAAACTCAAAGAAAAAAAGATTATAGTGTCGTTTATAAGTACTCAGCTCATAAACAACGAATAAAATGACCAGAAAGCAGTAATACGGTCTACTAAATTGACACCATGAAGCTGCAGATAATGCACAGATTCCTCATAAGCACCAAGGCATACAGAAACAAGACCCATATGAAGAAATGAAGCACACTGCTGGACTCACGTGATCGTGTTTACTGTACGCAGAGCACTAATTCTGTTACTTTGATGCGGTTTCGCTCGGGTATCTTCCTTTCAGAACAAACATGTAGTGCAAATCATGTTTAGAAATGAACGTGCAAAAAGATCTCACAAACAGTTTTTGCCTTGAAGACCACAAATGTGTCATCTGACTCATTTACTCCTCGAGCGAAAGCGAATGTCTTCTTGAGATGCATGAGACGGCACTTCTGATAGACAGGCCAAGAAAGAGAACCAATGTATGATTCAAGCACGACCAATAGATTAATCCTTGACAAAAGGGCACTCTTTAACCATATACAAAACAACTAATCAGTATACATACAAATATAAAGCTATAGAAAAAAGTAATTGAAATTTCTTTCAATTTGGGTTTTGGGTTTGAATAAAAATTACTAATTGTTTTGTTGATTATTTATTAAACTTCTGATTGATTTCTTCCAAATATCACTTTTTTAAAAAAAATGTTGTAATTTAAAGCTTTTTCAGAAAAAAAAACCCCAAATGCTTTCATTGGTTGTGAATAAAATCATAATTAAATAATAGATAATTAAATTTATTGGTTTTATTAATTTTGAATTTAAAAAAATACTAATTATTTTGTTGATTATTTATTAAACTTCTGATTGATTTCTTCCAAATATCAATTAAAAATATTGTAATTTAAAGCTTTTTCAGAAAAAACTAAAACAATAAAAACAATGCTTTCATTGGTTGTGATTATAAATCACAATAAAACAATAATAAAAGGTTATTCCACCAAATATTGATTTCTTAACTCTTTCGAAGTAAAACCACTGACATTAGACTAAAGATGAATATAAACATATGACAACATGGTACCTTTTTTGTAATTTTATTCAACAACAAAAAAATGCCCTTAATGGCAAATAGTTGAATAGTTTGATTAAAATATTTTGCTTTTAATCTGTAATTTACTGATGACAATTTTTACCAAATGTAAAATAAAACTGTTCTCATTTAGAGCCTAACATAGATTCACACATTATTTAAATAAAGCATTATGAATTTATCAAACTTTTTTTTTAAAGAATACTGCATAATCTGCATTTTTTTAATTATGAATACACACTTAAAACTAAGCATGTTAATCATTTCTAGCATGGTTTTTCATGCAACCTTACCCTTTCATATTTAGCAAGATTTAATATAATATCTCATAAAAGGTAGATTAGTGTATTATTAGTGTAATAAATAATTCTACTTATTTACAATTCTTATTTAAAAACTTCTATTCAATCGTTTTTTCCCCCAAAACTGCATAGAAAAGTCTTTTTTCTTTGGGTGTTCGGAGAATAGTGTGACACTGAAACCTAATATCACACATGGCTGTACAGTCAGTACATGCTCCTGATTCCTTCTCAACAACGTCATACTTTGCCTTTCGAAACAATCTGCTTCACTTTAGAATCTTAAAGACTGCTGGAAATGCAATAATCCAGTTAAGCAACATACTCTAGATGCATCAAACAGGCTTGCACTCTTTTTGCCATAATGCATCCTACTAAATTTTATAGTGCATCCCTTTTTTTCATCCACAAGGGATTTTGAAGTAAATCTGATGAAGAGGGTCTTTTCAATGTGCCGAACCTGCTGGAGGGAGACGTTTTCATCAGATCTCCAACAAAAACACCAGGTTTACATGGTACCTGGTCTGTGTGTGCAAAGAAAATGAGCGCTGGTGAAAAACACAGCGGTTGGAAAAACAAGTAGCGAGACTGACTGTTATGGATCCTCACTCTCATTTAGAAAGCATAGTTGTATTCATTCAACAGCACTTACAATGATCTTGACGCATTTCAGATAAATATTTTCAAAACATAGGAAACCGATCAAGTCTTACTAAAAAGCTACTTACTATTAGTCATAAGCTGAAAAAACTAATTGTGCATTTAAGTACCACATTAAAAAATTTGGAAGAAAATACCATAATGCTCACAAAGGTTTTATGCTTGCTTGAGGAGGTTTTGGACTTTTCCAAATAAACTCTGAAGTAGTGAACATCTTACACACATGACTAATCAGCTGTCTCCATTATTCTTGCCTTGTTTATTGTTGGTTGCTAGGTTACCAATACTACAGTCAGCTGCTCTAACAACTTGATGGAAACCTAATGCCAAGTTCAGACTGCATGATTTTAGCCCTGATTTTGACTCGCCAACAGGTTTTGAGAAATCACTGGCAAATGCTTGATATCACAACCAAGTCAGTGCTCGTTCACGCGAGTAACAATCACACAGTGTGAACGATCAAAGACACGATCTGACAGAATCGCCGATGAGTCGCCGACACCCGTGAGATATTTGGCATGCTAAATATCTGGACCTGTTTGCAATTCAAATAATGCCGTGTGAAATGTGTTCTGGTTGAAAATAACATCGGCGATGATCTAAAGCCAATAAGAGAGCAGCATACACTAGTATGGGTATCTACAAGTCAGCAGGATGTTGGGGGCAAAGTTAAAAGACCTCCTTTTCTGTCTATTTGGACCCAAGAAATAAAGGAAAAACTAGTGGAAATTTGGCCTTCAAAGGCCAGGTGAGCAAAACAAATACATTTCCTACCCCACTGAAGGCTTCTTTCTCATTATGTAGTTAATAACAAAAGATATACTACATGACCTCATGTTGTTTCCATGTCCATCTTGCAGTGTAAACAAAGAATCAACGAAATGCTAGCCCAGATAGTCATGCAGTGTAAAAACATCTGTGACACGACTACTTTAAAAATCGTGCAGTCTAAACTCGGCATAAGTCACCATTTATTTGTGAACTTTAAGACAATTAGCTTCATGTTAGAATGGAAACCAGACTAGAGTCTAGGATAAGGAATATATTATGTACATGTATGTGGGTCAAAGACAAAATACAAGTACTTTTAAGTATCAAAATAGTAAGTGTAATATCTTTTTTTATTCCTTCATTCAAATGTGTTTAATTTTTTTATGAGCAAACACATTTATGACATGCATATCAGGCTTTAAGCATGATTTACAAAAGACAATCAAATGTAATTCAGTGCAAAAATAGTTTATATACCAAAAATCTCATCAGACATGGAACAATTCATCTGATGACATATTAAAAAACTTAAATTAAGGATCACAGTGCAGACCCAAAATACTAATTAACTGTCATTTTAAAGCACAACTGACTACATGGTTTCATTTTTATGTAAATACATTATTCTGAATATCAATGGATCATTAATTAACCCATATTTAGACATTTTATCTACACAAAATCTCTTTGAAACTGTTTACCTGCAATTAATGTTTTCTATATATTAAAAAACATTGCATTTTAGATTGAATTTGACATATATAATCATATAAAGCCAAAATAACTCTAACTGTAATGCCTAAATCTATAAAATGTATTAAGAATCAAAAATAAACCAATTATTACCATTTATACAAAACTCAAATGAAGTGCAAGAGAGGCGGCTAGATACTAAAAGCAACACAGAAGTCATAAAAACATAACCCATTTTGTTTGCATCACAGAAATTAAGATCACAGACAACAGATAAGCATTAACTCAAGGTAAAGTTTGGTTTAAGAAAGTCAAAACATTCTCTGGCTCTTCAGAATTCATAACCGGTGGCAAAAAAAGGATTAAATAAACAATCAGAGAACAGAAGTAAGAGACAAGTGTTTCTATAATAAGGGTCAATTTTCAGCAAACCTTTGACCTACAAATAGTGGCTTATCAGCACTTACTCTGACATTTTGAACTATAACCTTTCAATCATTCTACCATTCAACAGCATAATTGATTTAGTGTTATCTTAAGAATCTTAAATCATAAATTCAGATCTACATAATTTCACTATTACGTTTCATTATTTAATCTTTATACTTATATGGAGATATGATGATTATTCTTAAAGGAAAAATGACCCGTTTAAGTTTCTTTCTTCTCTTATTCTGATATTTCGAAGAATGCTGGTAGCAGGCACCCACTGACATCAATAGTCCACTGACATCAATAGTCATTTATATTCCACTATGAAAGTCAATGAGTGCCAACAAGCAATATTCATTCATTAATTAATTTTCTTTTCGGCTTAGTCCCTTTATTCATCTGGGGTCGCCACAGCGGAATGAACCGCCAACTTATCCAGCATATGTTTTACGCAGCGAATGCCCTTCCAGCTGCAACCCATCACTGGGAAATATCCATACACACTCATTCACACTCATACACTACGGACAATTTAGCTTACCCAATTCACCTGTACCACATGTTTTTGGACTTGTGGGGGAAACCGGAGCACCCGGAGGAAACCCACGCGAACACAGGGAGAACATACAAACTCCACACAGAAATGCCAACTGACCCAGCCGGGGGTTGAACCAGCAACCTTCTAGCTGTGAGGCGATTGTGCTACCCACCGCGCCACCGTGCTGCCCACAAGCAATATTCTTCGAAATATCAAATTTTGTGTTCAACAGAATAAATTCAATTCAATTCATCTTTATTTCTATAGCGCATTTACAATGTAGATTGTCAAAGCAGCTTAACGTAGAAGTTCTAGTAAATTGAAACTGTGTCAGTTCAGTTTTCAGAGTTGAAGTTCAGTTTAGTTCAGTTCAGTGTGGTTTAATTTTCACTGCTGAAAGTCCAAACACTAAAGAGCAAATCCATCAATGCGCCGCTCCACAATTCCCAAACCAAGCAAGCCAGTGGCGAGGAACAAAACTTCACCAATTGACGAAAGTTAAGGAAAAAAAACCTCAAGAGAAATCAGGCTCAGTTGGGCACAACCATTTCTCCTCTGGCCAGAATAAACAAACTCCTAAATGACTTGAACTGTCAATGAACAAATGATGACATCAATTTCATTTTTGGGTCAACAATGGTTTGAAATGCAAAAAACGTGGCCTTTTAACTAACAAAGTATTTCCATTTTATAGGTCATTTGCACATTCACGTGCACAACCAAACCACACAAGCTTAGTACAACACTGCACAGCTACAAACACTAAACTATTTCAGTACAATAAACAGTACAAAAATATATTCACGTACACGATTAAATTGACACGATATCAAAAAAGACTCAATCTGAACATCAAGAGATATAAGATAAACAAAGCTAGGAGTTTGCCACTAACAAACATTGCCTATTCTATGCAATCTTGTCTTATGATAACCTGTCACCCGAAGAGTCATTCATTGTAAGTTCAGTTGCGCGCGCGCGCGCACACACACACGACTCAAAACAGGTTAGCTTCTGCACTACAGCACGCACTACCAAGTAAACAAGGGTTACAGCCTTCCCTCAAACGTCACATATCATCATGGACACGCCCCCTCCTCTTCAAAGCCTTCACTTACATTTAAAAAAAATAAATAAATAAAAATAATTTTTAAATAAAACTCCAGTTTATGGTATCCATATTAAGCCAGCCGTTTTGAGGAATCCGCATTGTATTACTATTATAACAGTGACCCGAATTAAAAGTGCATCAACTGTCATCAACTTTCGAGAAGTGGACATCGCATGTTTTTGTAGTGTTCTGAGGTGCGGAAATGTGCGATTGAAGTGTTCGTTACATTCGAGGCAAGGCGGCACTTTGAAGATGGAACTTTGTATCAAGCGGCCGCCGCGCGCGCCAAACATTCTTCAAAGGAGTTTTTGACATGCGCCTACTGCAAACTTTCTCTCAACTCACCTCTGTCCCGCAAAGGAGCAGTCGCTTCTTCATCCCTGTTCACTTGTGTGATGATCGAGGAGGACGGGTGGTCCATGAGATCCGTAAAGCCAGTAAAATCGACACTTAAAAAGGTTTTCCGTATTAAAATCTTTCCGCTGGCTACGATTGAATTGAAAAAAGAAAGAAAGAAAAAAAAAACCTCCCTGCAAATGCCCCCAGAAATCCAAAAGACTTTTACCGCTTAAAAGAAGTCATAATGCAAACCGTTCGAGGCTGGTTGCGATGTCTGTGCTGTTATAAGTTAGACGACAAATAGAAAACGAAATAAAAATAATAATAAAAAGTTACGTTCCTTGATAACTTTTCACAACATGGAGTTCGGCTCTGCTCTCAATTTCAACATACAAACATGGAACTCGGCGGTTTCAAGGCGCCCTTCGTCTTAAAGGGGCAACGACGCTCCAGCAAGAACCGACTACACAAGCAACTTTTTGAAGGTTCAAAGTTTATGAATGTGAAATATGTCACGATTTCGAAGGAACATACAAACGAATGTATTTTAGTAGCCTACCTGTTCCACTAAACAACGCATAGAAAAGTTCCTCAAAATATTTGATTGACCCACAAACATTTATAAATGTGCAAATTACATTAAATTGATTATAAACGCAGCGCGTAAATTACTGTTATTGCAAATAATTATAATTATTATTTATTTACTTCTAAACTGTGTGTATTGTATTGGTCGTACACTACTGTAGGCGAATACAGAACGTAAATACTTTAATATGGTACAACACACGCATCATAGAACAGACTTAAAATGCATTTTAAGTATAAAATCTTATTTTTTCAAGAAGAACATGGTAAATATGTAAGATTATCCTTGTATTCATTTAATAATTTTAGTGGGGTCCACTTAAACATCTTGTTTTATTGTCCAATTTCCTTCAGACCTCCAGCATGACATATTAGTACGCTATAACGATACACTATTCATTGCCTTTTTGTTCGTTCAAGTCAATAGGATTGTAAAACTGACTTCGGTACAAAGTGTCCTAATCTCTCGCTCTCAGACTTGATTAACGTGCGTTGCCCCTTTAAAATCTACAAAATCCAATACGCAAACAAAAGTTTAAAAGATCTCCTGGCCTCGGCGTAAGGGAGCGCTCAATTCTGGTTTACATCTGGGTTTAAAACCGTCCGACGTGTGATATTTATCATTAGTAGCAAGGCGAGAATGATTTTTAAACGAAAGCGTGTGCGTTTACCGCGTATTAACAAGCAAGACAACTTTCTTGCGAACTTTTTTGGCAGGCTCTGAGAGCGCGGGCGGCTTGAGACCGTCTTCAGAATGGAGGATAGGGAGAGTCCTCAAAGTTCGCGCACTCTGTCATGTTGATTACAAAGTTTGCATCATTGGTATTCATGACACACTGCGCGTAACATTCTACAGTCATTCACCGAGAACACGAGAAAGACCCTCCAGATTATGAGTTAGAAGATTTTTTTTGTCACGAGTTCTTTCTAAATATAATATACAATTTTAGCACTGCATGAAAAAACTTTAAGAGTTGATTAATAATCGACGGCATCATATTTTGGATTCTTTGGCTATCTACCTTTAAACAAAAGCTTTTAACCTTGTAAAGCCTGTCATATGAAGTAATACTCCTTAGTAGCCAGCTTTAGAAAAAGATATTTTAAATTGGTATGTGTTTGTTTGAATATCAAAATTAACAAATCAAGTTTTTAAGGTTCATATAATAGCTATAATAAATATTACCGAGCTCATCCTCAAGTAGGACTAACGTACGTTTAAAAAGATTACAATGTGTTGCCGTTGCTGATATAATGGTTAAAAGAAACCATTCTATGGTAAAAAGAATCCATATGACATATAGCAGACTACTTACATGTATATAAAACTCACAATAGTATTACATTTGGTTGAACATATATAATAGTCCACTATACGACCTTTAATAATAATAATAATAATAATAATAATAATAATAATAATTATTATTATTATTATTATTATTATTAAGAAGTACAAAATCATGCTAGATATTTTCGTCCTAATATTTAATAAAGATCTCCCAGCAAAAAGATGTGAACCCCAATCTTAAGGAGGACTTGCACCTTTAATAAGTTATATGAATGTAACATCATTGTACAACAGGTTTTTGTAATTATCAAGTAATTAATCGCATAATCCCATGAGTTTCTCATGTACATGTTCCAAAGCCATGCTTCAGTTGTGTTTCACGTGTGATTTCTAGCATGTGAAGCTCATCTGGGGTTTCTGTATTGATTTACCAATATCTTTGAAAGTACAAAGTTTCGAAAAACAATTGGAAAGACATCTCAGAGTTTACTGAGCAAAACAGATCCAAATTAAACACGGTAGTAGAGAGAGCTCGGGCGACATGGTGGCGCAGTGGGTAGCGCTGTCACTTCACAGGAAAAAGGTCGCTGGCCCATCAGTTGGCATTTCTGTGTGGAATTTGCATGTTCTCCTTGTGTTCGTGTGGGTGTCCACAGTCCAAAGACATGCGCTATAGGTGAATTAGGTAAGCTAAATTGTTCGTAGTGTATGTCCTGGTCCTCCAGATTGTGGGTGGAGTGTTGGGCTAACAACTCACCTCATAAAAACTAGATGATATGAAACACCAATATGGTGCGGCTAAATATCAACTTCGATATAAATGGCCCTGGGAGTAAGTATAGAGAGCTCAAGCGCACATTTATTTATAACTGTTATTTTGTAAATAGCATCTTTCAGGTAACAGCTTAAATTCAATCCATAAAGTTTTCTAACAGTTGCCAATTAAGGCCTTGATAAAAACAATTCTTACCAAAATGAAGCCATATCTTATTCTTTTATTTTTGAAAGAGCTACTCTGATTGAAGTTCATTATTTTGTAATTGCGATGCTACATTTGTATTTGTTGCAGTTTTGTACTTTCATTCTGGTCAAATTGGAAAACGATGTGTAATAAAACATTACATTTAGACAACATAATACTCACTCACTTACTATCCTTCAGTTTAGTGTCCCTTTATTAATCTGGGGTCGCCACAGTGGAATAAACCGCCAACTCATTAGGCATATGTTTTACGCAGCGGATGCCCTTACAAATGCAACCCATCACTGGGAAACATCTACACACACTCATTCACACACATACACTACATACCAATTCACCTGTACTGCATGTCTTTGGACTTGTGGGGGAAACTGGAGCACCTGCAGGAAACGTGAACATGAATAGAACATGCAAACTCCACACAGAAATACCAACTGACTCAGCCGAGGCTCGAACCAGCAACCTTCTTGCTGTGAGGCGATCGTGCTACCCACTGCGCCACCGTGACACCCTATGGTATAATTGGTTACAGTCAATCAATATTTTTGAATATATCTATTCAAGAGTTTGAGGTCAGAAATGATTTAATCTTAAATTAGCTTTTGGAAAGAAATGTAGCATTCAGCTGGAATGCATTAAACAGGTGAAATATGAGAGTAAATTCAGCTATTTTGAATGTCATTTTTAAAACTGCTTTTTTAAATTCTAACAATAATTCAACATTGTACTGTTTTTATTGCATTTTTACATCAAATAAATCCAGTATTGGTGAGCACAAGAGAAATGTTAGAAAATCTTAGTCTTTTGAACACTCTATGTATCAATATTTATTTGTTTTAATATCTAAAATGCTTTATGTGATGCCATCATAACAGTTTAATATACTATTTTGAAAGACTATTAGAATCATTCATTCATTCCTTCATTTTCATTTCGGCTTAGTCCCTTTATTAATCTGGGGTCGCCACAGCGGAATGAACCGCCAACTTATCCAGCATATGTTTTATGCAGCGGATGCCCTTCCAGCTGCAACCCATCTCTGGGAAACATCCATACACACCCATTCACATTCATACACTACGGACAATTTTAGCTTAACCAATTCACCTATAGCGCATGTCTTTGGACTTGTGGGGGAAACCGGAGCACCCGGAGGAAACCCACGCCAACACGGGGAGAACATGCAAACTCCACACAGAAACGCCAACTGACCCAGCCGAGGCTCGAACCAGCGACCTTCTTGCTGTGAGGCGAACGTGCTACCCACTGCGCCACCGTGAGGCCCTATTAGAATCATTTTAGAAAATTATTTGCAAGTTACAAAATGTTTCTTAAGCTATGAAGGCAAAAATATTTTCCTGAAACTTATTAAAGAGGAAAAAAAATCCCATCATGTAGGAGATTTTGGTAAAAGTAACCTTTGAATAATTAAAGAGAAACAAAACATTCAAATTGTTTATATTTGACAAATGGATATAACATCTGGCAAATGGACAACCGATGGAATCTAGAGCCTTTAGGCTAATTTGGCTACATTTACATCCTTGAGGAATGTAGATGAATGTACACTCGTCTCTTCATTGTCGAAAAAATGAAATTAAAAAAGTACTAGAAATAATGATTTGAGATGACCACGAACAAAGTTGTTCATTCATTCATTTTTAACCGCTTTTCCAGGGCCGGGTCACGGGGGCAGCAGTCTTAGGAGAGAAACCCAGACTTCCCTCTAACCAGACACTTCCTCCAGCTCCTCCGGGGGGATCCCGAGGCATTCCCAGGCCAGCCGAGAGACATAGTCCCTCCAGTGTGTCCTGGGTCTTCCCCGAGGCCTCCTCCCTGTGGGACATGCCTGGAACACCTCCCTAGGTAGGCGTCCAGGAGGCATCCGAAAAAGATGCCTGAGCCGCCTCAGCTGACTTCTCTCGATGTGGAGGAGCAGCGGCTCTGCTCCGAGCTCATCCCGGGTGACAGAGCTCACCCTATCTATAAGGGTGTGCCCTGCCACCCTGTAAAGGAAACTCATTTCGGCCGCTTATATCCGAGATCTTGTTCTTTCGGTCTTTGGGTCATGATCGAAAGAACAAAGTTGTATTTACAATTTTTTGTTTGGCGCACAAAAGTTTTCTTGGAGCTTTGTATGATTACAGTTGAACCACTGAAGACACATTGAAGGTTTTGGCAAAGTCTTTGGTTTCTTTACTGGACTTTGAATGTCTAGGGACTGTTGTTGTCTATGGAGAAAGAGGGAGCTTTCAGATTTCATCTTAAATATCTTAATTTGTGTTCAGAAGATGAACCAAGACATCGCGGGTTTGGAAAGACATGAGCATTTAATAAAAGAATTTTCATTTTTGGGTGAACTAACCCTTTAACTCCTAAACAGTTTCTCGAACAAAAATCAAGGATTACCCAATCTGAAGAAGCTCCTCAACTTTTACTCCTTCTCAGGATCCACCAAACGCCAGTTGTCCTGACCTGTTGTGTTCGAGATTTATAAATACATCTCCACCGAGAGTTCTCTGCTTTGAGATTGCCACTATTAAAATACCAAAACATCTGACCCTCGGTGGAACTTTATCTTAGAGATGACAAACAGAGGTTGATAAAAGATCAACAAGTGGGCAGTTGTGCTGAATATAGTGAAGACGTAATGAAAAGACCCCCAGAGACCGTGGATAGCTGTGATAGTGTTCAGAGATGCTGTCAGATTCTCAGGCAGGGCTGTGAAAGAGAAATGATCCCAAATGAAAGAGTGCACAGGTGGAAACACATTCAGACTGGCCTCATTACCACACGTGAATGTAGTGTAAGCTAATGACCCATTTATAGAGTCCAGTGTAATCTGGTTACCCACATGAAAAAAATACTATAGTAATTTATAGTAAACACTATAGTGCTTTTGATCCATAATATAATGAAGTGTATTATACTGCATTCATTCATTCATTCATTCATTTTCTTTTCGGCTTATAGTCCCTTTATTAATCTGGGGTCGAATGAACCGCCCAGTGTATATTAGGGTTGCACAAAAATATGGAAAAATGATCGTTAACACGATAATAGGGTATCACTTTATTTTGATGGTCCCTTTAATGGATTTTGTTGACTTTAAATTACATTGCATCTGCATGTCAAATAATTCTCAATAGATTATAAGTACACTGTTAGGTTAGGGTTAGTGTAAGTTGACATGTACTTGCAAAGTTTCTTATAGTCAGTTAAATGTCTGTTGAAGGAGCAGTGTCAGCAGATATTAAGCAGACAGTCTACTAATACTCAAATGAGAAGTAATTGGCATGTAGTTGCAATGCAACTTTTAGTCAACAAAATGTGCAATAGGGACCATCAAAATAAAGTGTTACTGATAATAGTATATGCAATATCCATATTGCAGAGAAGCCTTTAGACTAAAAAAAAAATCCCGTTTGCTGTTTGTTCAAACTACTTATTTAAAAAGAGCTGAAACAACCCAGCATTTTTTTACGGTGTATAATCTTCATCCCCAGCTCTCCAGTAGGTGCTGTTAGGTGAATCTAGAGCTGAAAACAAACATTAATGTTGGAAGACGAAAAGAAAATGACAACAGTCAATAATAATTAGAATCTCTGCTGAGGTTTTCAGTCATTTGTGGTGTTTTAAAGTCTAAATGTTTGCACTTTGACATCGTTTTTATTTTTAGCTCAGAAAAATATCTATTATCTGTACATTTTAGTATAATTGTAACATTTTTTAAAATTGCTGATAAAATAGCATTTTGTAAGTTAGTTACTGTATATAAGAAAAAAGTGTATCACAATCCTCAACAACATCGCATAATTTCCCAGTATCGTCTAACCCTACTGTATGTATTATTTACAACACTGTTAATGAATGCTACTGAATACCTTAATATTATATTAGGTAACCTAAGAATGGTAATAATTATTGTAGTATACTTTCGCTTTTACTACTGTACAGTAAATTGTGATGTATAATAATATACCCTGTAGCTGTAAAAAACAAGTGTGTTGGATAAATATTGCCACAGCAACTACAGAATTAGCAAAATAGAGGAATTTAAGTACACAATATGTTTTTATTTTTACTATAGTAATGTTTTCATATGGGTAAATTTGCATGTTGTTATTCTGAAGTGTCTAGTAAGTAAAGGGATAATGCATGTTTAAAGTGTGGTTGCTTAAATGGCTAACTAATGATTTTTGGATACATATATATGATACCATTCCACAGTTTAAATTTAATAAAGATTAAAGGGGCACAAACGTAACCCGTACGTAATTTAAATGTCTAACATATTATATTAGGTCCAAAATAACAACACGTAACATAAGATCAAATTCCAAAATAAACAAAAATAATATAATCAGTGGGTAAGCAAAACAGTCCATCTCAAATGATCTTTCAAAGCAATCTGCTGGATGACATTTTGCAACTCCTTATATAGGCCGTCAAATTCTGCTCATTCTGATGACCTATTAACAAAAGAAAGAAAAACCCAGGAACCAGAGCTAACCAATCACAAGCCTGTAAAAACATACACTCACCGGCCACTTTATTAGATACACCTGTCCAATTGCTCGTTAATGCAAATCTCTAATCAGCCAATCACATGGCAGCAACTCAGTGCATTTAGGCATGTAGACATGGCCAAGACGATCTGCTGCAGATCAAACAGAGTATTAGAATAGGGAAGAAAGGTGATTTAAAGGGCTTTGAACGTGGCATGGTTGTTGGTGCCAGGCGGGCTGGTCTGAGTATTTAAGAAACTTCTGATCTACTGGGATTTTGAAGCACAACCATCTGTAGGGTTTACAGAGAATTGTCCAAAAAAGAGAAAGTATACAGTGAGCAGCTGTTCTGTGGGCGCAAATGCCTTGTTGATGCCAGACTGGTTTGAGCTGATAGAAAGGCAACATCAAATGACCACTCGTTACAACCGAGGTATGCAGAAAAGCATCTCTGAATGCACAACATGTCGAACCTTGAGGTGAAAGGGCTACAGCAGCAGATGGCCTCCACAATCACCAGATCTTAATCCAATAGAGCACCTTTAGGATGTGTTGGAACGGGAGATTCGCATCATGGATGTGCAGCCGACAAATCTGCAGCAACTGTGTGACGATATCATAGTCAATATGGACCAAAATCTCTCAGGAATATTTCTAGTACCTTGTTAAATCTATGGCACTAAGGATTAAGGCAGTTCTGAAGGCAAAAGGGGTCCAATCCGGTACTAGTAAGGCGTACCTAATAAAGTGGCCAGTGAGGGTATTTGAATGTGTGAAATAATGAAATCTCCAAAAATACACGAATAAATAAACAAACAATAAAGGAAATCTGGTTCTGGAACTATTTTCCCAAAGGCATTTCAAGAAAAACAAAACATTACAAAAATTTATTTGAGAGTACTTGAAATGTAGTACTTAATAGCTTACTTAATAGTACTCAGGAGAAAATCTACAATCTCATGAGGCCTTTCAAATGACATAATCAAATAAAAACAAAAGAGGAATAAAACTTAATTCAAAATTGTTGGTTATAAGAACCTTTGAGGGCCTCACGGTGGCGCAGTGAATAGCACGTTCGCCTCACAGCAAGAAGGTCGCTGGTTCGAGCCTCGGCTGGGTCAGTTGGCGTTTCTGTGTGGACTTTGCATGTTCCCCCCATGTTGGTGTGGGTTTCCTCCGGGTGTTCTGGTTTTCCCCACAAGTCCAAAGACATGCGGTATAGGTGAATTGGGTAAGCTAAATTGTCCGTAGTGTATGAGTATGAATGGGTGTGTATGGATGTTTCCCAGAGATTGGTTGCAGCTGGAAGGGCATCCGCTGCGTAAAACATATGCTGGATAAGTTGGCGGTTCATTCCGCTGTGGCGACCCCAGATTAATAAAGGGACTCAGTCGAAATGAAAATGAATGAATGAATGAAGAACCTATGAATTTACAGTTTCAAAATATACAACCATTTTGACATTTGGAGAGCATACTGAGACTTGATCATGGGAGTGGGCAGAGCTAAAGATCTCTTTGGATTATTACACTTTTAAAAAAAATTCAAGTTTAATCAATTAACAATCGATTAACAAAGAAAATTGAGTTTTTGCTTCCAGAACCTGAAACTGTTGCTTTCTGTAATGACATTCAGGCCACTTTCACTTACTCCAATGCAAACCACTGAAATGATGATAATAATAAAAGAATGTAGAGTCTGTTGGGTATTGCTGACAGCAGATTTTATTCATGAAAAGTCACGTTTTCGACATATACACACTTCATTCTACTGTAAAACATTCATATTATCTCCACATTGTCACTGTTTTAGTGCAACATAATTCATTCCAGAAAAGCTCGATTTAGTTTCACATTAAAGGGTTGCTCGGCATAACTGAAAGAGAAGTGAATGAACCAACACATGTCAAATAATATCAAATCTTATTCACAACAGAATTCGTTCCTCTTGATCGTGATTCCATTTGTTCTCAGTTGTAGTTCTCGCGCATATTTGAATAACCCACAAAACCAAATAATAAACAAATTAGATAGAAGAACAGATGCAATATTTTGGCATTTATGCAAAGTGAATGAAAATAAGAGCGCGCAAGTACGGAAATAAACACTAGACTAACAGTCATTCAATCAAAGCCAATATTTGTGAAAAACAAGTCATGTGTTTTCCTGCTGTTTGGCGTCACTACTAGTTTTAAAAATAATCTAATGGTAGTTACACTCCCAAAGACCCATTTTTAGCCTATGAAATTTGTTGAAAAGTTATATTCACCAGTGTTGGGCAGTAATTTATCACATGTAATCTACACTCAAAAAATGATGTTTGCTGTTTGTTCAAACTGCTTCTTTAAATGAGCTCAAACAACACAATTCTTGAGTTTTTGTTGCGACAACTTAATTGTTTTATGTTCAATCCACTCAAATTTGTAAAAACTAATAAGTTAACTTGATTCCTTCATGTAGTCCCAACACAAATTGATTGTGTGGAACCCAGCATTTTTTACAGTGTAGATGTAATCGAAGAAATCTGATTCCAAAAATGAAAGACTTAAGTAGATTACATTCGATTTGATAATACTCACTCGTTTATTCATAACCGATTACATGTTATTGACAAAATTGATACAAATTATTCATAACTCATTGATTTTCCCTAACTGAACCATACATTACTTGTCTTTTGATCACATTCAATTCAATGCAAACTTTTGCAGCTCAACCTCTTTATAAAACAAAGAATGACATTAGTTTTTATTTTCTTATTAGTAAAATATCTGTACCATGGGTTTTTAAAGAGACTTTATTTCACTTTAGCAAGTTGTAGGTTTGTGAACCGTGAATATGATTTCTGTTATTTTTTGTAGATGTGAATGACACAATCGTCATTTGTTCATTAGATAAATTAACTAAACAAATACAAAGAAATAAAAAACAGAATACTGACTCTGGGAATCTATGTCCACCAAACAGGATGCAAACTGTTCAAAAAGAAATCTAGATAAAACAAACTATGACAGTAACGTAATGAGCTCTTTAATATAATGAAATCAAGATTAACACCCCTATTTTTGGATTCAAAAAATGTCTAAATGGACATAATTCTAAGAATACACGTTCTTCTTTTGATCATTCAGTAGTTACAAATCTCAGATTTTTTGTGTGATCAATATATTTAATATATTTAATATCGTTTGTATATCCTGTGTCATTTAGATCAAAAATTAGATAGCTTTCAATATAAAGTTACTCTCATTCATGGGTATAAATGAATCTTAAAGCAAAACCCTTCCTAAAATAATAGACTAAAGACTCTCAAACATTCACTGCAGCAGCTAACGTGTGTTACACAACATTTTCTAGTCCCTTCAGTCACTTTTCTAAGACACATCCAAAGATCTCTAGGTAGTTTCCAGGCACATCTGATCTCTACGTGAAACAGCTTCGGAGTCTGAAAACTGACAGTTCTGTCCATATGCTATTCACAGATGCATGCTGTTTGCTACTGTATGCACTGAAATATATAATACATTCCTGGTCTTAGACTTCAACATATCAAAAAAAGCTGATTAGCCAAACCGTACAAGGGAATTCTTGCCAAAAAATATCACTTCCTAAAGCTGTGAGGCCTTTTGATATTACAATAAAGTCAATCCACTTCGGTTTAGATCAAAACGCTTTAGTAAAAGACAAAAAATATTGTTTTTCTTTTCTTTTTTTTTTGTTTAGTACTGATAATCACTACTGTATAACAACTAGCAGTAATAAAAGTACTACTAATGCCATAAAAACTAGTTCAAAAAAAGATATACACCATTTTTTTTGTCCACAAATCTCAAGGCCCTGGAAGACACCACAAAAAAAACACATCGACGTAACATTTTTTGCATCAAGTGAAGGACTAGATCGCTGTCTTCTCGGTTTTGTGTACAAAATACAGTCGCTCTTCTCAACCAGAACGAGTTTAAAGTTCATCTGACCCCTCACTAGAGATTCAAACTGCTTTTGTAAAAAAGGAGCGTAAAGAACAACATCCGGGACAATAAACACCGTGCATGCTGGCCACAGCTAATGGAGGTAAATGCACTGTTTCTGGATGTTTTGTATGTGTGTGTGTGTGTGTGTTTCTGGTTTCAGAACTGACCCCAGCTTTGTTAAACTCCTGTGCTTGATCTGTGTAAACACACATTAAGTGGGATGTCCTGAGGTTGTGTCTCTCTCTGTCCGCGTCCTGGAGATCCCCGGAGCCATGGCCTCATGTCTCTGCGGGACGTCCCGTGCTGGAGCTCACTGAGGGGTGGATGGGGTTTGTGGGTTGCTCTGGTAGGAACGCAGGAGGACTTTGTGCTTTGTTGCCTCTTGGGCTCTGATGTGCTGCTGCTGCTCCAGGAACTCTTTGAGGCGTGTGGTGGTGAATGTGAGAGTCTGTCTCCGCAGGCGCATCAGATATGCGTCCTGCAGCCATGAATTGGTAAAACAGTCCTTGATGGTCGGACGGGCCCTGAAATACACAAAGCAGAATACATTGAGATTAACAGACCCTTTTCACATTTCTGGGTTTCTCAGTAGCGGAAGGCGTCATAGCTGGGTAAACTTAGAGCGCAGTGAATGGGAGAATACAACACATAATTTTTTTACAACCTTGTTTGCTCAAATAATAAAAGAAAAACTCCACGATGATGTTATAAAGACTTTGAGAAAAAGGAAAAAAATTGTGTGAGACTGATGATGACAGCCAGAGGAGAGAATAACGTCAAATTTACTCTCATCCCTTTAGACGCTGCATTAGAAACACCTCACACAAGCCGTAAGTTGTTTTTTTGTAATTTGACACGAAGATGACATACTACATACATAAATGCATTAAATGTTCATTCGATTTTTTACATTTCAAAATATTAAAAACTTTCAAGGATTTAAGATTATGATGATGACCGTTAAACGCGTCATGACAGTCTTGTGAAAAGGGTCCATTAGAGCTGTAAAAAGAGCTGCAAACTAGATGTCTGAGAGCGGAAAGGTGCTGTTTGTGTGCCAAAGTTGTTTGTGTGAAAAAGATCTGGAATTAAAATGATTCTTAGTGGTGATTTCAACTAGACTCACATTACTATAATATATAATTTTATTTGATAAAAACACTGCAAAATATGGTTATTAAAATCAGAGAAACCCCCCCCCCCCCCCAAGGAATACAATTAAACACTACGATTTATAGAAATCATGATTTATATATTTCTGATTTAATATAGCCCTGCTGTGATATTTGAATTATTTTTCAATTATTTCCCAAGTATTATTTAACAGAGCAAGAACATTTTCACAGTATTTGCAACTATGTTTTTTCTTCTGGAGAAAGTCTTATTTATTTTAGTTTGGTGGGAATAAAGGAAGTTTTCAAAAAATACAAAATTAAATAAAATAATTTATATACATTTTTCGATTGGCTATCTTTGACTGAATCTTCTCTCTATTAAACAGTCCTTGGGAAATAGTTGAAAAGGAATTACTATACTTTATGATTATGGCTTTATCTCTCTCTCTCTCTCTCTCTCTCTCTCTCTCTATATATATATATATGTACACACGTTTTTTAGTGATTACAATTATTAGGAATATTAGTTATAATAAAGGGATTTATAAATTTTATTATTTATTAATCTGTATTAAAATACAAGCAACACTACTTTGCATTATGTTTCATTGATTAATATAATACAATAAATCTTTGGTTACATGGGGGCATTACATAAACAATTTTACAATCATTTGAAAAATACCATAATTCTCACTGCCAATTTCAATTAGATTTACCCCTTTACTGTAATAAATAATTTTCACATTTCATTGCATTTTATAAAACGCTTAAGTATAAATATTTGTATTTATTTAATCATGAATTGTGCTAAATTTGAATTACTATAATATCACACTGGGTCACACAATATGACCCAGACGTGATCCTTTACACGTCTCAGATGAGTATATCACAATGCGCTGTTTTACTCACCAAGGGTAGCTGCACAGGATCTTTTTGATGAACAGAGAGGCACTTTGGGACACATTTTGGTAAAGCTTACTGAGGTCAAACTTGGCTGCCTGTATTCTGGCCTCGGTCTCGGCAGGGTCATTTTCTGTGAATGGTAACTTCCCGCTGAGCCTGAATAGTGGACAGCATGACAAACGCATCAAGTTACACACTGGAATAGCATTCATGTCAAACGTAATCACAGACACTGACAGCTCACCAGCTCTAGAAAGCTTCTGGAATGAGAAGACAAAACACTTGAGACAAACGTTCCGATTCCAATGCTCACGTTTATGTATACATTTGAACTCAATTGCAGATAGCATAAAAAGTGCTACACAGCAAAGCTGGACATGAAATTAACATTTATTTTCATAGATAGAGTTGCAGAGGAAAACACTCACATAATATAAGTCAATATGCCAATGCTCCAGATGTCAGCTGGTGGACCCACCACATCTCCTTTCAGCATCTCTGGAGCTTCAGCAGACAACACAGATTAAAAACACATTAGAAAGTGTCCAGTAATGTACACTGCCTATCTAAAAAAAGTCAACATCTGGATTTACATAAACTAGGTAAGAGAATCCAGTTGGATAATTACTGCATGGATGATCATGTTTCAGCTGCTTAACAAGTTTAATCTGATTTAGAAGGGTCAAATTATTGGTATGCATCAATATCCAAGGAAATTGCTGAAACGACTAAAATTGGAATAAGAACTGTATTGTTAAAAACTGAAAATATAGTGAAAAAACATCATCTTTGAGGTAGAAATATGGTTGAAAATCTGAAAAGGTGTTTAGCCTTAAGAAAACTATTTATCACTGAGGCTAATCAGGAAAAAAATTAAGTTGCTAGAAAACCTAAATATTGGAAATAATGGAAAAAGGTCATGTGGTCTGATGAGTCCAGTTTTACCCTGTTAAAGAGTGATGGGCACAACAGGAGAGGTGGATAAAGTGATCCACCCATCATGTCTAGTGCCCACCATCTGGGGATGCAGCAGTTAGTCAGGTCGAGGATCAGCAATTTTATGTGCTTAAAACATTTTTACACATGGATTGGCCACCAAGGAGTCCAGACCTTAACCCTATTGAAAATCTTTGGGATGTCCTGGAGAAGACTTTGCACAGAGGTCTGACTCTCTCATCATCAATACAAGATCTTGGTTAAAAAAAATGTATGCAACTCTGGATGGGAACAAATGTCGTGACATTGCAGAAGCATTTTGAAACGATGCCACATTGAATGCATGGTGTAATCAAAGGCAAAGGCGGTCCAACTAAATATCAGAGTGTTTACTTTTTTGGACGGAAAGTGTACAACTACTAAAATCAATAAGATAAACAAGTAAGATCTAAAATGAGATGGAACTGGATACCACAGGACTATCCAATGAAGAAACATCAAATATGATTATATATAATGAACCAATACTGAACATTTGTAACTTCCCTTTAAACGTGTGTATAATAATAAAACATATTTGCCATTTTTCATGCAGAAAATGAATGAGAGAATTGTGCTTTACACATCCTGATATGATATGCCGCCCAATCTATGACAGACAGAGATGTATAGTAACGAAGAACAACTACTTCACTACTGTACTTAAGTACTAAAAGGCCGTATCTGTACTCTACTGGTGTATTGTTTTTTTTCTCCTACTTACACTTTTACTTCAGTACATATTTTCAATGAGTTTAATACTTTTACTCCAATAAATTTAGAAAATAAATAAAGGCATCGTTACTCATTACAATTATAAAAATGTTACGAATCATTCCAAACCCACATTATCACTGCCAGAGCAGTAGATGGCTCTGTTACAGGCTTGAATAAGCTGGCTCATCATTGACTGAATCAGACGATCAAAGAAGACAGCGCTGCCTGCCTGCATTGAGAGCACTTTAGTTTGTTTTCGACATGGAAAACCCAGAAATTCCACCTTCAACTCCTTCACTTTCAACTGATCGTGGCGATGAGGAAGAAGACCACCCATGGCCCTATTTAGAGTCCATGTTTGCATTTGTCGGAGTGAAAGACAATTCATATAGGATGAAGTGCATACTCTGCCTCCCGAAAGATTGCAAGATAATGGCCTTCAAAAATTCACAGTTGAATTTGAAGAAACATATCAAGGTAAGTTTAAAATAATATAATACACAAAACAGCAGTTTGAGCTATCGGTAAGCACTAGATAAGTTAACTAACGTCAGCTACCTGCGGTTCATAACATGCTGCGATGTTCACTTAACGTTAACTAGTTACCTATCATAAAGGCTGTGTCACGCTGAATGGTGTTTTTGACCCATCATACATATATATATATATATATATATATATATATATATATAGCTTAACTCAACAATGGCTATCCACTTGACTGATCATTGAGGATTCAGCAGACTTTAGCAGATTTCTTTAGCAGACTCTGATTTCAGTACAGAATTTGCCGGCTGTGGTTACATGATTTGCTATTATTACATTGCAAAATATAAAAAAAGTACATTTAGCCTACATGTTGCAATTTTAACAATAAACTAAATTTCCCATATTTACTGTAGCTTAATGATCTTGTTTATTGTGAATGAGATAGGGATAGGGTAGGGAGTCTTTTGAGCTTGCCCTGCTAACATTTTAATTCACTTTGTTCTGAGCACAATTCTAACTGTTTATTTCAGCATGAGAGTTGGGTCTACTAACAAAAATAAAGACTCTTGTATCCCTCATAACTAGTGCATTTACTCCACAACTCTTGTGAGCTGACCTCTATTAAACAGAAATATGTTAAAATATATGAAACCTGGCATATTAAAATGATGTCTTACACATATAATCTAGTGTTCCAATAGGTGGGGAGAACTGCTTTAGGAACAGAGGATTGAAGGTCTGCGCACTACCAAAATCGATAATCTTCACCACATTCATGTAAGTGACGATTATATTTTCTGGTTTGATGTCCAGATGCAGGATCCTCCGGCTGTGCAGGTAGTCCAGACCCTGAAGGATCTGTACGACATACGCAACCACATCATCCTCAGAGTATCGGAACCTATGAAAGAGAGACAAAGCTTCACACTCAGAGGCGAATTTAAACTTAGGAGAATCTTAATATATAAATATATATATATTTTAACTATTCTATTCTATTGTTAAGAAGTATATTGTTTAAATATAAAGCATGTTATACTTTCACATAAGAACGTTTTTAAGTTCTGCTCACAACCACACTTCAAGTATACATAGTAAGTGTATATGCTTTATATTACCGAGCAGGCACACAACATCATAAGATATTAATATTAGGTTAGATTTAGGTTGTGAAATGTAATGTCTACAATATATCGTTTGAGGATCAATATCGCAATGTGTGTTACCGCAATAGTCACATCACATAATTAGATTGTTTATTAAAGATTAAAAGATGAAGATATTTTTAAATATTATGACGACCCCATTATTTTTTCATTTGATTGTTCAATTTCTGTACTTGAATACTTACACTCCCCAGAAAACACTTACTTATTTTTGCTCTGTCGTATTTATATATGCTTGTAATTTATTACATTTTATGCTGATATACTGCATAGAAAAAGACTTGATCATCGCAGTCAATCTAAATTAATGACATCTTTTCAAACAAAGCTATTTAAATCAACCAGTTGAAATTATATTTATATCGCAATGCACATCGCAGCAAAAGAAAGTATCGCAATGTCCGATTTTTCCAATATCGTGCAGCCCTACTAGATATTATTTTTATTTTCACATTAAAAAACAACAAAATACTAACATCCCTACTGAAATGTAATATGTAATGAAATCACATTAGCTATGTTATACCTGTCAATTAGACTGTAGAGCAGCTCTTTGCCGGAGCAGCACTCAGAGATGAGCACCAGGTAGCGTGGAGTGACGTAGGCCTCATGGAGAGCCATGATCTTCTCATGATGGAGGGACTTCAGGATGTCGTACTCCTGTAACACGGTCTGCTTGCTCTCAGGCTCATATGGCACAATCTTAGCCATGTACAGGTTACCAGTGGCATTTTCTCGACACTCTCTGATCACACCAAAACGACCCCTGTGATGAAGAAAAGGCATGGTGATTAATGGTTGTCTACTGTAGGTCAGGTTTTATGGTTGTTTGTCTTATAATAATAAACATTATTTGAATGAAAATGTGCTTAACCTTTTATGTCAATTAATGCCATTTGGATTGATATTCTGCTATATAACTGCATGCAATGCTATATCTGCAAAAACATTCAATTTTTGGTCATATCTTCTCTCAGAAAAGTGGGAGAAAAAAAGAAAAATAGCAAGACAAAAAAATATACACTCAAAACAATAGATTTTTGCTGCTTGTTTGAATTACTTGAATGAGCTGAGCTGAATCAACACAATTCTTGAATTTTTAATGGGGACAGCTTAATTGTTTTATGTTCAATCCACTTAAATCCACTAAGTAAACTTAATCGATTTGGGTTGGGACAACATGAAGGAATTGTGTGGAACCCAGCATTTTTATAGTGTAACGCAGTTTAAATAACTTATATAAAACACAAAAGATGTATGTCTGTACAAAAAGTAGAGATATGTGCAAAGTACTGTTGTTTTAATTAAAATAGCAATTAGGACCACAATGGAAACAAGCCCAGGGGCCGGTTGCACCAGCAGTGCATAAGTTAAAACGTAGCCTAGTTGTGACTTAAAGAGACACTAAGTTACAATTCACGCACTACTAAATATTTTTGTGTTGTACCACTATACATAGTTTAAACGTAACGCTATGTTCCAACTAAATATTTATGGCAGCATTCCCCCATGTATAACGGTATAAAGAGATGACCGTGAGATTAGTTTAAATTGAGGAGCTCGACATGATAATGAAGAATGATCTCCCTCTACTCACAGCCATCATATCCTCTCAAATCTAGGTGCAACCCTACCTAGGGCTTTATTGTGCTTTTATCCTCGACGGTTTTATTTCAAAATGTATGGAACACTTGTATTTTTGTACAGTTTGTCTAAAATCTGTCAAATAATATTTAAATTCAATTCAATTAAAAATCAAAAGCTGATTCAATCAAATTTTTGGGCTTTTCCTTTGTTCATGTTTTGTCTCACTTAGGGTAGCCAGGAATAATAATACATTGTTTATTAATTAAAAACGCTATGTTCCAACTAAATATTTACGGCAGCATTTCCCCATGTATAACGGTATAAAGAGATGACCGTGAGATTAGTTTACATTAAGGAGCTCAAGATGATAATGAAAAATGATCTCCCTCTACTCACAGCCATCATATCCTCTCAAATCTCGCATTTTTTGGGGGGTTATGAAAGAAGCGTTTAATTTTGTTTCAAGGAGTGTTTTGTGTTAATTGTGTCCACCAATTAAAACGAGAATTTCTTCATGACTGAGTTTTTCTCATTCATGTGTAGGATATAATTTTGTTTTAAAAGTTTAATGCTTATATAACTTCATGAGTATTTTGCGTGCATTCACGGCTTGCGATGCAGATATGCGTGTCTGTTGTTAGTGACTAATTTAAAGTGCTATAAAAATGTGATTTATAATTTCATTTTCATAGGACAGTTATATATTGATGCATTAGTTGCAGAATTTTAAAGCAGTTTAATGATTTAAATGCTTTTTATTGGATATTACATCATTCAGTGCGACTATGCATGACTTTATGGAGAGCTTACGACCTAGTAACTACGGTTTGCTTTAGGAGCATGTGGTGCAACCGAAGTGAGAACAAAGTTACAAACTAGCTAGTAGTTACTAAGCCTCTAGTGTAGACTTTACGTTCCAGTTTAAGAAAGAACTT
>CAIGQW010053321.1:3512428-3536514 GCA_903798125.1 Danio choprae
TAATATAATATAATATAATATAATATAATATAATATAATATAATATATAAAACAATTGACACTCCCCTACCATAAGTATGTTAGAACACCAATGGGCCTGTAAGAACAACAACAACAAAAAACTGTTGAATTGTGTGAAGGATATTAATGTACTCATGACACATTAGAGGCTGCAAGCAGATTTGTTCATAAACTGTTTTCTGATGGAGGAACCAGGTGCATTACCAGATGTCCGTTGCCTTGGAGACGGGTGTCTGGTTAACAATCTCTGGGGCGACAAATTCTGGAGTGCCATATTTGCAGTACTGTGCCTCATCAGGCATGAACTTTACAGCATTTCCAAAATCACATATGCGGATCTGATCGCTACTGTGGTCTGCCATGAGGATATTATCAGGCTGGGGGAAAAAACAGAGGAGTCTAGTCAACACGTCGGTTCAATATCATGATTATTGTTTACTTGAAATGACAGCAAATTGCGTAACATTTACCTTGATGTCTAAATGAAGTATGTCAAGCTGATGGAGATAGCTAATACCCTCCAACAGCTGCCTCACGCTGGATCGGATCTGAGGTAAACAATTCAGACAGTTTAGGCACACACGCCACTTTTGCTAAACCTGTCTCTACAGAAATTCTCGGAGTATTTCTAAAGCTTTTCATCTGTGAAATACAAGAGAGTTTATTCTTTATCCCCTTCATAGCTAGAGAAATAGCCCAAGAAAAATCAAACGTGGCAGGCTGTTATATAGTAGTCTGCTTGAACATATGAAACTTTTCTGGTCAATTTGCAGCTGTTTATATCTGTTATTAAGATGCATTTTATGAAATAATTGACCTTGTTCATTTTTGACCACATCCAGAGGTAGGGATAATCTGTATTTTCATGTAATGAAAACGGTTGATCCCTGAATGCCTGATGTTTTAAATCATTTTAATTGCTGCATTAGGAACTAATAATATATCTTTAAATTACATTACCCATTAATAAAGTATATTTACTTGATTCCACTACTTCAACATTAACTCAGTATATTAACTCTTAAAACGCTCAACAAAAAATGTAAAGTTATTTGTTTAAGAGTATATTATGCACAAAATGTGCGACCATATTTCAAAGTATGTTCAATTGAATGTTCAGGGGGGAAAGCTTAAACGTAGGCCTACACCAATAGAACGAAAGTGGACAAAATTAGCACATTATCATACGAAACTGAAATATGTTTCCCTTGTCTAATCTGATCAACCAAAACGCATCTTCATTCCAGGTGTAAACAGGGCTTTTAAAAAGATTAAACTGGTTCACTGACCTCCGACTCCAAGATGGTGGATTTCTTTGTAAGCCTATCGAGAAGCTCCTCGTGGCATCTTTACACATTGTCAAAGACAATCACAGTGATGGAGAAAATCAACTCATTATCACTACAATGCGTGAGAGAAAGTGTGATGGTGCGAGCTTGAAAGTGTGATAGTTTAAACAGTCCACTAGTGAAAATGCATCCATTTTACATACCATTTACATAACAATTAGCTCAGTGTTGAACTGAAAAATTACAGTCTTAGTGTTTGTTTGCTTGTTCTTCTGTTTAAACTGTTTAAATTTCAGATTTTTCAGAATCCACTGTGTTATAGCATCTATTTAAGTGCATGTGTAATGTTTAATGCTTCCTCTAAAGACTCTGACTCTGAAGGATCCATAACCTAACTGTATGTGACAGTCAATGGACAGATAGACCAAAGTCATATTAAGCGGCTGCATTTTAGGCAGCAGAGTAAGTCAGGAGTGAATATATTAAAAGTCTGTAAAAGTCTGTGGTGTCCAGATTACACAAACAGCTGTTATCAAAGCAGAAGGGCTCTATTCAGTTGCAGTTCTGACTCACAATGGACATAATTGAGATTATTATTCAAATGAAAATTAATTAGCATTTATGGGGGCTTAACAAGGATACAGCTCTGTAATGATGATGACAGCATTCTTCTTCTCAAAGGCGTCGTGAAAGTAGAGGATCCTCTCATGGTCCAGATGAGAGAGGATGTTCAGTTCTCTCAGAGCGGATGCCTTTCGTTTAGCCCGAGCAGAAATGAACTTGGCTGCATATTCCAACTTTCCTGCCTTCTGTATCACCCGCTTCACATATGAGAAAGCCCCTCTGAGAAAAGAAGGTTTAATAATATGAATAACTAATATTTTATTTTCCATCTTCAGCGAATGAAGTATATTTATTTACATTTACAATAATAAAATGCTAATTTAAGGTGATGTCTTAAAATTATAATTTTTTTTTACAATTTTGTCTTATGTCATTAGTAGCACATTCTCACCTTTTAAAATGAGCAGTCTAATTTAATAAGGATTTATTACATTCCACAGTAACTTAATTTTGTAATTTCCATTCATTGTATGACAGTTTTATTAAATGTACAAATGCTACTTTCTGACACAGCACCTTTTTACCCTCATGTTATTGTGTAATTTCACTCATCTAGACTCACCGTTGGCAACATTTACATCCATAATAGCTGTTACAAATCCAAGTGAATTTCCTTACTATCTACTGCCTTTATATGAAAAGCTGCCTTGTGTGTCTTTGGAAAAATTTGTAAAAAAGTCTGACTTATTAAATAAATTCTAATGACGTTTGCCATTAGCATGTTGCTAAGCTAACGTCCCAGTATTACAAGGAAAGCAAATTACATTGTTTTACTGGAAATCTCAATCAAATAAATTCTGCCATAGTAAAAACATATAAAAGACTAAAACATTTTTTTTAAAGGGATAGTTCATCCAAAAAAATGTTTCACCCTGTACTTGCCCCAAACCTTTGCTCCAAAATTGGATATTTATAAGAATGTTATAAGAAAAAGCCATTCATTGCTTTTTTCCTACTATGAAAGGCAATGCCCACTGATTACCAACATTCTTCAAAATATTTTCTTTAGTGTTCAATAGAAAAAGAAAATTCATAAAGATCTGGAATCACTTGAGGGTCAGTAAATGGTGAATAAATAAATACATCTTTTTTACTTTCCTCAGGCCCATTAGCCGAGGCTATGGATTACAGGTAATAATGCTGTAAACAATGCTCAGTTTCTTGCACAGACCAGTTTCTTTTTTGCTTTTTGCTTTATAAAACCTAAATGTATCACCAGGAGCCCCTGGTCTTGATTTTGTTTTGCCTTCATATATTTTCAACTCTACAAATGTCGACAAGTGATGACTTAGATTTTATGAATAACCAAGAACCACAGTTTCAGCTTAAAATCTGTCATTTTCAACGGAGAAAAAAAATCACCTACATGTTCCGAGGTCACTAAATTAACAGCAAATTGAAATTTTGGGTGAACTGTCCCTATAGCATGCTTTCAGAGCAGACAGTTCAGAAAAGAGCTATTATGTGTCAGTGCTGTAGTGTCTGTTTTCAGCAGGTCCAGGTCCTAATAGAACAGTGGCAGTCGGCCATGAAGATTATAATTAAAGCACAGAGAGAGAGCGACAGCATGCAGAGCAGAGATACAGCGCCACAATGACTGTGCTCCTCCCTGCCCAGTCGAGCACTCGCTGTATACCATTATGTCAAACAAATAGCCCTGCTTTAAAATGTGGCTTTGACTGACTTATATTGAACAATTTCAAAGTCGCATTGATGCAAATATACACTGAAAAAAAGATGTTTAAAACATTTGTTTAAGGTAAGTGTTTGCAAACAATTTATATGGGATAAATTTAAACAAACAAATTCAACTGAATGATGTTTAATTTAATTTGTTTGTTTAAATTCAACCCGTATAATATGTTTGCAAACACTTACCTTAAACAAACATCCAGTGTAGTCTGGATCAAAAATGAGAAGGTATAATATTTACTAGAGCAGTTGATTTAATTGAATAATGTATTGAGTAATTATTCATGTATAATGAATATGATTTTTCAAAGACATTATTGTTAAAATAACGTGAGAATAAAATTGGCTTTGTTAATTAACATTTTGCTTTAAATTGGCAGTTAAAGAGTTCACCCAAGAATTAAAATAAAACTCTCCACTTGCTCCAAACCTATTTAAGCTTCTTTCTTCGGTTAAACACAAAATAAGATATTAGGAAGAATTTCCATAACCAGTGGCAATGGACTTACATTGTATATATTTTTCCTACAATGGAAGTAATTCAATTCAATTCAGGTTTATTTGTATAGTTCATTTATTTGTATAGCGTGTTTCACAATAATTATTGTTTCAAAGCAGCTTTACAAATGGTGCACATTATTGCATTACAATCAAATTCGGAAAAGTTAAGGTTATTAGTTACCATAACTTTATTAGCTACTATAACTTTAACTAATTAACTAGAAACGAATAGCTTTTAACAGTTATTTTATATAAACATAGTTAACCTGGAGTTATATAGCATACAGGTGATGTTTATGTGTTCAATGAAGTGTGTTTGTGTATTGTATAAATGGCTACCAATTCTTTAGAATATCTTCTATTGTATTCAATAGATGAAACTCATAGTTGGTTGAAAACACTTGAGGGTGAATACATGTTTGGTTGATTTATCTCTTTAATATTTATAATAAGGGGTTCTGGGTAGTTACTCAATATACGGAACCTGTGCAAAACGTAATAAAAAGTCTCCAGAAATATTGTTACTGCCAGAGAAACTTCAAGGGTGTCGCGGCCTCTTCTGAGGTGGCTGAATCATCCTTTGATTGCGCAGCATGAAATTGCATACTTCCCGACCAAAAGTGTATTTTCAATAATGTCCCAACCCTTTTTCCGTCTGATGCTTTATTAAACTTAAGACGTGTGTGTGTGTGTGTGATGAGTCAGACCTGAGATCTGTCATCAGTGAGAGCTGATGGAGTTTGCTTTGAGTTTTCTAGGCCGACAGAGGAAATCATTAGAGATAAATGGTGCGTGTCCAAGTGTGGCTCCGGGCGGATGACTCACCTCCCAATTTCCTTGTGCACATCATAGTAATCAGTGAGCCTCCGCATCTTTCTGAGGATGGACGCCTCATCCTCCATCGGGTCGTCTTTGTACTGTTTGGCTACACAGAGAAAATCATAAATTGGTAAGATTTGCTTGATCAGGCTGCACATACTATATACAGTTTTTAGCTATGGGCCATCATTCCAACTGCGGGTACAGTTAATAACTAATTTCAAATAACTGACTTTTTTTTTAGCTTTGCCATGTTGACAGTACATAATATTTTATTAGATATTTTTCAAGACACTAGTATTCAGCTTAAAGTGCCATTTACAGGCTTAACTAGGTTAATTAGGTTAACTAGGCAAGTTAGGGTAATTAGGCAAGTCATTGTATAACTATGGTTTGTTCTGTAGACAATTGGAAAAAAAATGCTTAAGAGGCCTAATAATATTGACCTTAAAATGATTTTAAAAAAATTAAAAACTGCTTTTATTCTAGCCGAAATAAAACAAATAAGACTTTCTCCAGAAGAAAAAATATTATAGGAAATACTGTGAAAAAATCCTGAATCAAACATTCAAACAGCTTCAATTACCATGATATAATTCTGAATTCATTTTTGTAAAGTCTGAAAAAAATTTGATATATTTTTTTCTTTTTTGTGTCTTTACCAAGTTAAATAAACATATGCATGAAAAATCTACTTTTGGTATTGGCTGTGTCCGAAATAACATAATACTGTAATAACTGTAATACTCGGCCGTTAGAAAAGTACGTTCTATACAGTGTGAATGTGAGCAATATGAATGGAACTCGGACGTACTACATCCGCCATTTTGTAAGTTGCGTAGCTTCACTCCCATTCATGAATTCTCTCGCAGTGCATCATGGGATAGCATAGTGTGCATTGGATGCGCACTTCAGAATCTCACCAAAGTAGTAAGTCATCCGGGTACTTCTCGCATACTGTTTTTCGAATTCTATGAATTCGGACATACTACTCAGCTTGCATACTATATGGTACTATAAGTATGCGATTTCGGACACAGCCATTGTCTCATTCCCTTTTTAAATAATATGATGAAAATACATAAAACTGTTTTAGATTTTAGACATCTAGAGAAAAACTATCTAGATTTAGGTTAGCATCTTGAACTAAAGCACAAACGGGTGTAAAATTAACTAATTATTAATTTATTGTTTGCTTGTTAATTAATTTATCATGTTGCCTTTGCCTTATAGCTTTTTTATGTAGAGAATTATAATGCTGTGTAAAACTATTTTTTAAAATATGTTTTTGAATGTCAAGCCAATAAAGAAATATATGTGAATAAATAAAAGTAAATAAATTTGTATTTGACATAAATGTGTTAGAAAATTATTACATGAAATACAATAATGTAAGCATGTCTTACATATTTCATTCACATATTGTACTCACAAATATTTTTTTATTTATTTACTTATTTAAATTATTTGTTTTGTTTGTTATTTTCTTGCAAAATAGTTTCTTGCTTAGTTTTATACATTTGAGTATTTTATGAAGTTTAATTTTAAGAATCTCGAACATTATTTAGGAAAAAAAAATCATAATTACATAAAATAAAATAAAAATATTTATTATATAAAATCAAACAACATTATTTACAAAATGACAACATACATAAAAATCTATTATTTAATTTTAGAAACAATATGCTTTCTTCATGACATCATTCTTCTAAAAAAAAAGAGCTACACCTATACGAAAGTCAAAATAACTCAATTAAAAAATATACTGTTTTGCTAATTTACAAAACATAATAAGTCTAGAGATTGACATGGACATCACCAATTAAATCTTTTTAATTGAATGTGTGTCCCTTTGAAAGTGTTGAATTTATCACTTATGACATGAGGTCACCGCTTGCTTACAAATACATCCGTTAAATGCTTACTGGTATGGACGGTCAGCTCAGCCTTGCAGGACACAGAACCGGCCAGATTCTTCGCAGTACAAGTGTACACTCCTGAGTCGTCTGCTTGAGTGTTGAGCACCACTAGAGAACATTCATTGTCATCGTACACAAAAGTGAAATGGCTGCTTTCGGACAGCAGGGTGTCTCCCTGAAAGTCAGAGAAAAAGAAGAGGAAAAGATCAACTGAGCTGCCACTGTACACTGTTTCAAATGCATTTGTGGGGGTTTCAGGTACTGATGAAACTGGAAGATGGAATTGGAAGATGGCAGGAGATGGAATATCCAATAGTATCATTAAAAGTAGAGCTGCACGATATGTCATTTAACACTGATATTGCAATGTGTGCATTTGCAATAGTCACATCGCAAGATATGCAATGTTGACTTGGCATTATATTTGACCAGGAAACACTGGTCAAAACACAGTAACTGCAGAATTTAACCACAATAGAGTGAAAGTTTATCATCTGCATGTGACTGTGTGAGCATTTAAAGGTTTAAAGCATTCAGGCAAAATAAACTGTATCATTTGTAACTTTAATAAGGATGAATTTTATTGAATATATGTATATGATGAAGACTATGCAATGCTATTTTACATTTGATTTTTCCATTTCTCTTGCTAGATACTGTTAGACTCCCCAGAAAAACACAAAGCACTGTTTCTTTCAATTGAAACTTTGCTCCATTGTATTTATTTATGACTAATTAGTTTTTATATATGTTTAAAATCAATTGTATGATGAAAAAAATTATTTATATAAAATAATCAGTCAGAGATCAGCAGGTGGGAAAGTGGCTGATGTGATTTCACTTCAAGATCTGGATCAAAGTCAGATTTCAGTCTAAGTAAACCTTTAAATCCCACAATAAAACACACCTTGTACCAGAGGATGTCTGGGATGGGCTTTCCTTCAACCACCACCGCAAAACGAGGAGTCTCGCCTACATTGACATCCAGGTCTTCCATGATTGTCTCAAAAGTTGGTGCCACTAGAGAGAAAAATCAATGAGAGTCAGAATACAGTAAGTGCATAAACAGCCATAATGAATGCAGCAGATATGCAACATGCCTGCCATCTCCAGGGTGAGGACACAGGAGTCACTGCCAGACTTGTTGTTGGCAATGCAGGTGAGTTGGCCAACATCACTGCTCTTCACCTTACACAGCTTCAGTGTGTGCTGGTCATCATCAGGCATGCTCAACTCAAAAAGACCCGGTCGGTTAGATAATGTCACCCCTCCTCTGAAAACACAACAGTTTAATATTTTAGGTTATATGGCTACAGTATATAAATAAATAGATCCAAGAAATGTAAACATCTGTACACAGACACACATGGAAATTATGAAGGTCGGAAGATCTTATGTCCATGCACATGTTGCGGGAAAGTTTATGTGGATTTTTTTTGGACTGTGTATGCCCGCCTTAAAGGGATTCACCCCAAAATTCTAATTCTGTCATTATTTACTCACCCTTTACTTGTTTCAAGTTTCTTTCTTCTGTTGAACACAAAAGAAGATAAGACCTTGACTTATATAGCATGTGTTTTTCCCACTATGGAAGTCAATAGTTACAGGTTCACAGCTTTTTTTTCTAAATATCTTCTTTTGTGTTTAACAGAAGAAAGAAACTTATAAAGGTTTGGAATCACCTGAGGTAAAATAGTGAATACATTTTCATTTTTAGGAGAGCTATCCCTTTAAGACTAATCCAACCCACCAATGTAATTAATGTACACCATTTTCTTTTCGGCTTAGTCCCTTTATTAATCTGGGGTCGCCACAGCGGAATGAACTGCCAACTTATCCAGCAAATGTTTTACGCAGCGGATGCCCTTCCAGCTGCAACCCATCACTGGGAAAGTAAACTTAAACAAACATTTCTTAAATTTAGAATATTAAAAATAACAAAAAATCCCTAGGCAAAATATTAGAGAAACACCAATATTGTTCCGTCTCAATAATAACATAGAATTATATATATATATAAAAAAGAAAAGAAATAAACTGCATGAATGCAGAAGACTTGGTCATGCGAGTAATATTTACAGCATGGGCAATCTTCTGAACATCTCCTTAGTCCCCCCTATCTCCCCCCCCCACTCGCTATGTTTCTCTTTTTATGTCAGACGTTTGTTCTAATTCAACAACAAGTGCCCGGAAATGTGGACTCTACATGATTTCAGTTTGAAGAGAGCATGTTTCATTCAAATGGCATTATAGTGTGTGATATTTTAATTTACACTATTTAAGGAGGTTTTATGTCACACTTTATGCTTCCCTAGTAAAACGCTGCAGGCAATTACCGTTCTGAAGTGAAATAAGTGTTTCTCGTGCTCAGGTAGAGAGCAATGAATCAGCACACGCTTTTCTTCCTTAGATTTTAGGTCTTGTTTCTAGTCCAAATATCTAAAAAGTCTTGTATCAAAAAGCATTTTCTAGACAAGCAAAAAATATTGTTTTGTTTTAAGAAATAATGTGTCAACTTAAGTGAGTTTGCTCCTTAAAACAAGCTAAATTATTTGCCAATGGGGTAAGAAAAATAATCCTGTCAAAACAAATAAAAAAAAAGATTATTTTGCATACCCAATTGGCGGATTATTTAACATGTTTTAAAGAAAAACTACTAGGGACTAGGGAACAATGCACACTCCGCAGGGATGTGTCAGTGAGAACTCAATAAGAGAGAAACGCAAATTAAAAACAGAAAAGCTTTAAGGTTTGAACAAATTCATTTTTGATTGATATTTCATCAACACCTTCATCAGTAAGCAATAATCATCAGTTTCAAAATTAGTCTATGCAATTAAAAATGCAAAATACCTCTTCCATGTGACCGATGCGTTGACGTGGTTGAGAGTGACAGTGATGCTCAAGGGCTGCTTCTCCACCATATACACAATATCTGGCTTGTCAATGATTACCGGAGCCTCCTGGATGTACGGACCTGCAGACAGAGAGATAAAAGCCAGTGTCCCGCAGTAACTCATACATCTCATTGACCCTTCTGACTGTGGCTGTCCTTGTCTGCTCAGCCGTACCTCTATCTAGCAGCTGCATTGGCTCGGTGGCAGGCGACGGCTTGCTAAAGGCCTTGCTGGTGATTGATAGCACCCTGAAGGCGTAGCGGACACCTTTAGACAGATTGGTGATGGTATAGGTGGTCTGTTTCAGGCAAGAAGCGATGATGGTCCACTGGATCGACCCCAGGGCCTGCTGCTGAATGGCGTACATCAGGGAGCTGGGGTCTGGAAACATAAATAAGATTTTTTTGGGGTTAAGTTTAAAATACTAAACACACACACACACACACATGCAAAAAAGGAAATCCATGAAAGCTTTTTATTTTGTTGTGGATTTTCGTGGACTTTTTTGAAAAATAGATTATCTATTAAAGAAATTACAAATGTTTTCTCCCATATAAAAATCTGATATATATAGAAATATATGCAATATATGCAAATTAAATATAAATGTATATTGTAAATGACATATAAGTTCATATTTGGATATCACATAAATAAAATGTCATATGAAACATTTACATATTTTTTTTACAACCATTGGCATTACAAATATGTACATATATGTTCCAATAATCATTCATTCATTTTCCTTCAGCTTTGTCCCTTTATCCGAGTGAACCGCCAACTTTTGCAGCATATGTTTTACACAGCGGATGCCCTTCCAGCCTTCTTGCTGTGATGCGACATTGTTAACCACTGAGCAACCGTGTCGCCATGTTCCAATATATTAGCTATAATTTTATATAACGTGTTCATACACTGTATGTCCATATGTATAATTCTATCTATCTATCTATCTATCTATCTATCTATCTATCTATCTATCTATCTATCTATCTATCTATCTATCTATCTATCTATCTATCTAGTATGTCATATATGTAATTTGCATATATTGCCATATATCAGATTTCTATATGGGATTCAAATTTATTTCTATGAATGTAATGTTTTATTTAAACTAAACACACATTTGATTTAAAAACTGATCATTCACAAACATTAACTGTGTAATTGAGCCAAACTGTTACTTAAAAACTGACACTGAAACATACATTTTGTGCACCGTAACACCCTTAATAGTTACCTAATGACCAAACCTTCAGATTCTAGACTGCAGCGAGAGGAAACTGTGTTTGACAGTGAGAACCTAGGACACTCAAATTTTATGGCTTGGACAGCCAATGCAGCAGTAAATAACATCTTACTGTACAACAGAATTAGAAAACTATATTTAACAGGTGTCCATAGTTGGAGATGGGTAAAGGAAATAAGATGAGGTCAGGTTAATCATCTGTGCTGTAATCCTTGGCACTACACTGTTGCTCTATCAGTATTTACCATTCATGCTGAGAGTACATTTATATAGTGAGAGGATGCCAAAAGACAGTGACTCTCGGAAATAAAACTTACAAAATGAGATCTCTTTAATGGAATATTTCACTCAAAAATGATGCTTGTGACCAACTTATATTTGTTAAATTGTATTTATACTTTCGGTTTCAGAATATAGTGCAAAAGCATCATTTTTATGGTTTGAAGCTTTCAGTTTCTATTTGTTCTAACTTCATGAAAAACAATGGCATTTGAAATTTGAAATCCCTCTACTAAGTATGTGTTGGAGTAAAATGTTAACGTTAGTTTTATTCTGATAACATTTCTTTTAAATTTCAAACCAAAATATTGTCATTTTAGAGCATTTCTGTTCTTCAGAAAATGACAATTGGTCAGAATAACAAATGTTTTCATTTGGTTTTATTTTTAGTTAACTGTTAGGAAGAGAGGGGCAGCATGGTGGTTCTGTGGTTAGCACTGTCGCCTCACAGCAAGAAGGTCGCTGGTTCGAGTCCCGGCTGGACCAGTTGGCGTTTCTGTATGGAGTTTGCATGTTCTCGCGTGGGTTTCCTCCGGGTGCTCCGGTTTCCCCCACAGTCCAAAGACATGAATTGAATAAACTAAATTGTCCGTGTATGGGTGTTTCCCAATACTGGGTTAACATATGCTGTAATAGTTAGTGGTTCATTCTGCTGTGGCGACCTCTGAAATAGAGACTAAGCCGAAGGAAAATGAATGAATGAATGAATGTTAGGAAGAGAGTAACAAGTAATTTAGTTTAAAGACAAAATTCAACCTTTCTGCGCCACCGAGAGAACAAAAATATTAGCAATATCACAGATTTAAGCATTTATTCCTTCTTTCATTGGTCACAACAGAGTTTACTCAAATTGAAACAAACAATAGCAGTACCGCTGCAACTAATGCTGTAGAAATGACACATTTAATTTATAAAGAAAAGCTGAAAAACTCAGATTTGCCTTTAAAGTTTAAAAAAAGGTCAAATTCAGACTTTTCCAAGATAACAGTCGAACAGATCAAATAATTTCATGACCAAATTATTACAAATCATAAGTCTACACCCCCTTCTGTACACTGCAAAAAAAATATTTTCTTATTTAGAGTTTGTCTTGTTTCTAGTCCAAATATCTAAAAAATCTTAAATGAAGCAGCATTTTCTAAAGTAAGAAGTATTGTCTAGTTTTCAGAAATAATAAGTTAAAATCAAGTGAGTTTTTCCTTAAAATAAGCAAATAATCTGCCAATTTGATAAGCAAAATAATCTAGTTTTCGCTTTGAAACAAGATTATTGTGCTTGTTTTAAGTAAAAAGAAATTGACATTTTATTTCTAAAAACAAGAACAGATTTTTAGCTTGTCTAGAAAATCCTTCTTGATTTAAGGATTTTTAGATATTTGGACTAGAAACAAGACAAAAAGTAAGAAAAGCATTTTTTACAGTGTGTCATGTATTTTTTTAAGTATTTTAGGAGAAACATCTGAGAAACAGTGGATATTTAAATGAATATGAGAACTCCATTAGAATAACTGCATTTTCTTATAGCTATAACAGAGCGGCCAGTGACCAATTAAAACTTTCCTTTGGCAAACTTCAAATGAGACAGGCTACAGTACAAGACCAGTTACCAATTTAACTGAATATATTCGTAAATAACATGCATAATAATACCGATGGACGGATCCAGTCTTTTGGGTTTCTTCCAGCTTAGCGTGATAGTCTTGCCAGTGATGGACTCAATGAACGGGGCCCCATCTGGAGGGTCAGGAAGGATGTCTAAAACGGCAAAAGTGTCAGTCAGAATATTTAGTTGGTGCCAGAGGAGTCTCTAGCCACTTCTCATTCACGCATGCATATGCTTCAGCCTTAAAATAAATTGCTGTATTATTTTGAACAGTCTGGGATATGGAAAAGATCTGAAATAAGTTGTGGTCATATGATGCCAAGCTAGCTGCTAAACTAATCCTCAGAGAAACTCTGCACTGAAACTCCAAATAAAAATACATTAAACGCACCTTTCGACCAAGGGATTTTGCATGATTACTTGGGGGAATGTTTATCTTTTCAATTGTTTATAAGTGATTCATTTAATATCCGTATATTTAATGATGTATTATAAATGTATATTATATCTAAAATTGTTTATATGCAGTGTGAAAAAGGATTTTTAACGCATGTTCATTCAGTGCGTTACTTGTTAAAACTGTTTGTAAAATTGACCAGCAAAATTTACTAGCATTTTCTGAGTGAAAGTAGTTTCTACGCCCAATTGTTGGTGTTTATTCAGAAAACGTTAGATGAAATGATTTCCATGACTTCACAAGGTCTGATATTTATTTCTCAATTTATTATGAGAAATAATATACTACTCTAACTAACTAGCTTCACTGAAAATCCAAATAAAAATACATTGAACACCTTTTGACCAAATAATTTTGCATAATTACTTTAGGAATGTTTATCTTTTCAATTGTTTATAAGTGATTAATTTAATATCTGTATATATTATGATGTATTATATATGTATATTATATCTAAAATTGTTTATATGCAGTGTGAAAAGGGATTTTAAAGCATGTTTATTCAGTGCATTACTTAAAATTTAAATAGTTTGTAAAATTGACCAGCAAAATTTACTAGCATTTTCTGAGTTAAAGCAGTTTCTACGGCCAATTTTTGGTGTTTATTCAGAATATTTTAGATGACTTGATTTCCATGACTTCTCCAGGTATGATAGGTATATATGTTTTTTAATTTATTATGGGAAACAATATACTACTCTTACTAATATGCCACATGGCCATGTATGTGATACGGCCACAGCCATATCACTCTGCAGCACCCCGGTTACTCACTGAAGCTAAGCAGGGTTGAGCCTGGTCAGTACCTGGATTGAAGACCACTTGAAAAAACTAGGTTGCTGTTGGAAGTGGTGTTAGTGAGTCCAGCAGGGGGCGCTCAACCTGCAATCTGTGTGAGTTCTAATGCCCCAGTAAAGTGAAGGGGACACTGTACTGTCAGTGAGTCTTTCCGAAGAGACGTTAAACCGAGGCCCTGACTGTGGTCATTAAAAATCCCATGGCATTCTCGTAAAGAGTAAGGGTGTAACCCCGGTGTCCTGGCCAAATTCCCTCCATCGGCCATTACTGATCACGGCCTCCCAATCATCCCAATACACCATTGGCTCTATCACTGTCTATCCACTCCCCCTATAGCTAGTGTGTGGTGAGCACTGACGCCGCTGTCCTGTGGCTGCCTTCGCATCATCCAAGTGGACGCTGCACACTGGTGGAGGTGTGGAGAGAACCCCATTTTTTGTAATGCAATTTATTGTGTGAGTATTATGGACATACTTTTTCAAAATCTTCAATAGATGATGTTCATAATATGCCCAAGATAACATATAAAACTTTTCTTTTTTTTATTTTAAGTTGCACTTTTTTAATATATTCAAGCTGTCATACAGAAAAGCTATGAAGATATTAAACTCACCTGTCACGTAAAGATGAGAATAGCAGGTGGCCTTGCCCACCTTATTGGATATGACACACTTGTAAACCCCTCCGTGAGCATGACAAACACAGCGGACCACCAGGCTGTGAACATCTCTGACTGCAGAAGAGACAATAAAAACAACAAACACTTTATATAAATAAACACTTTATCCTGTTATTCTCCCAACCCATGCTATTCATTTTCATAGGGGCGGCTTTCTGGAACGGCTCAGTAGACTGTAGTAGAATTGAATTATGGTTTCAACTAACTTACACTGTGTCATCTTTCTGTCCTCTGTGCTGTCAATCCTCTTGCCATTGTGAAACCAGGTTATGGTGGGGTACGGCAAGCCGGCCACTTTGCACCTGAGCACAGCCTCTCTGCCCTCCACTACATCCATATCATAAAGCGGCTTTACAAAGTCAGGCATGGTGAAACGCTCAATTTCATTTTCAGGAACTTCGGGTTCTTCGGGAATGGAGGGCATTTTTTCCAGCTTCGCTCTGGTAAAGATAAAACAACAGCATCATCACAAATTAAAGAACATGATTATGCTGTAAAAAATGAAAATTATCATCTCAAAGCCATCAAAAAACTATTTATTTTCTTGCACATAACTGTTCTATGCTTATGGACCCTTTTCACATTTCCGGCTTTCTCAGTAGCAGAAGTCGTCACAGTTGGGTAAACTTACAGCGCAGTGAATGGGAGAGTGTAACAAATAATCTTTTTACAATCCTATTTGCTGAAATAGGAAGACTTTCAGAAAAAGAACAGAAATCGTCTACGACTGATAACAGCAGCCAGAAGACAGAATAACGTCAAATTTACTGTCCTGTCCCATAGACGCTGCATTAGAAACGCCACCCCTAAGCGGTACTTTTTTGATGAGATGAGGTGAGAAGAAAATGTTAGAATTGAGATTTAAACTGAAAATGAAAACAAAAAGTCAGGATTTTGAAAAATTTTTTAAAGTTTAGTATTTTGTTGTTAGAAAAAAGTTTAAATCTCACAATTCTGAGTTTATAACTTGGAGTCTTATATGTCACACAATGAAAAAATCTGAATTGTGAGATCAACAAGTCATGCTTCCCATTTTTATACTGTGGAAGAAATAAGATTCTTTAGGTTTTAAAAAAATATACGTAATTTATAAAAAAATATATATGCAGGGGGGGGCAAACTAATCCTTTAATGTTGTGTTTACACTTAGTAGCTTAGTTCTTTTGGTTTGTTTAGTCTTGAAATAAAAATGTAATCCTGGTTTATCTAGTGGTTACACTAACATAATTAAAACCAATCCTAAAGACACAAAAATTGCTTTCATGATGCACCGTTGAGAGTCAAACTTATAAGCCCTCCTGTGATCTTTTAGTTCTTTTTTCATTATTTCCCAAGTGCTGTTTAACGAAGAGAAGATTCTTTTGAAGACATTTTTAAACATAATAGTTGTACTAAATAATTTATAATAACTCATTTATTTTGTCTTGAGAGTACATAATACTTTACTTTTGCAAGATACTAGTAGTCAGCTTAACGTGCCATTAAATTCTTAACTAGGATCATTAGGTTAATGAGGCATGGTTAATTAGGCAAGTCATTGGCGGTGGTTTGGTCTGTAGCCAATTGAAAAGCTATTAATATTGATCATAAAAAGAATTTTAAAAACTGTTTGTATTCTAGCCAAACTAACAGAAAGAAAGATTATATAAAAATATAAACGTAAATAGAAAATACTGTGAAAATGTCCCTGCTGCATTAAACATCACTTGGAAACTATTTGAAAATAAAAATCCACAGAAGGGCTAATAATGTTGCCTTCATCTGCATATGCATGAGCATTTTGTCTATTTGTTGCGACTTATGAGATCATGTCATGCTTTTGGATTGATTTGATATATTTGATTTGATGCACTTGGCCAGAATTCATTTGGATACATACTGTGACTGTTGAAAAAATGCATTCAGTTCATTTTAATCCAACCAAACCTCCCAAGTGTGAACAAACCCTCGAATAAAGATTCAATGATTAGTTAAAAGACATACATTTGAGAAGATATTGCTGGTCTGGGCTCCTGCACATAGAGCTCTGCTGCACATTCGTCTTCCCCGTGTGAGTTCCGCGCTGCTACCGTGTAGAGGCCCTCATCTTCATTACTAACATGAGAGATGATTAAAGAGTGCCGTCCTCCTTCTTTTAAGATCCTGATATCTTCATTTTCCTCCAGCGGACGGTCTGTTTGAAGACATGAGTCATGACATACAAATGACCCAACCATCTTGATATTACTTTACAGTACAGCACTCAGGGGAATTAGACTCATACCGAAGTGGCTCCATACGACTTGAGGCGGCGGCGTCCCGCTGACCTTGCAGTCAAATCGTGCATTTCGACCCTCGATAACTTCCAGCACATCCAGCTTACGAGTGAAAAGGGGTTCTATGGATGCTATGACTTTTAGCTTGGCACTGGAGGTCAGTTCCTCTGTAAATCACATGACATATAAGGTAAAAGAGACAGTTTAACAAGGGTCATGCAATCAGTGTTTATCATGTCATGAAACCTTTTGTCAAAAGGATTTATTGACATAAAATGGGTTTGCTCCAAAAAATAATGAATAGTTCTTTCTGTGATTTACAGAATGACTTACTTTGTTCTATAACTAGTTTGAAATATGTTTAGACCACACTGACTTTCACAGTGTACACAACCAGATGAAACATTCCTCAACATGTATTTTTATTTGTGTTTGTTTAGCAGAAGAACGTCAGTCATGCATTGGATTTCAACAACATGATTTATTTTCATCTTTTTAAAACTTCGGAGGACAACAGCCTATGCTGAAGAGTGCTGCTCAAACTGTAACGGTCAAGCTAAAGGGTTAAAGGGTTAGTTCATCCAAAGATTTTAATTCTGTTATTAATTACTCATGTCGTTTAAATCCCTTGAGTCAAGTTCATTCATCTTTAGAAGACAAATAAAGGTATTTTAGATGACATCCTGGAGCAGTTCAACTGTAATAATCATACGAAGACAACTTTTGTTCTCCTAAAAAACTGTACAACAGGTTTCCCACACTTTCATGGACACCAGGTTCAAGGACTTTCAAAAACTTTTTAAAGCACCATTAACTTTAAATCAAGCACCTTTGTAATTCATACAACAGCATATGTAGCGCCATGAAAGTCCTTACTGTACTTAACATTTCATTTACACTTAATATTTAAGTTAAAATTGCCACAGTGATTTTCTACAATTTACTATTTTAAACAGTCATGTTCAAAGAACTTTAATAAAAAGTGTTGAATTCAATACTGGCAATAATCCAATGCAATGCAAATTCAAATTTAAGGTCTTTAAATTAAGAATTTCTCAGTTGAAATAATACCATAAACAAATTCTATTTAAAATTTTATTCAGGCACTTTCAAGGACCTATGTTAGTTTTTAAGTACTTTCCAGGCCTTGGATCTATATGTCTAAAATGCAAGTACTTTCAAGAAGCGTGGGAACTCTGATACAAACAACTTTGTTTGCCATTGTCTTCCGCATCAAATCTGGGTGTGCGTTTACTATGGGCAATAGGAAACTTGCGTGTCACGCTGATGGCTCTAACGCCAATGTTGTAATGCCCATAGTAAATGTGTGCCCTGACGAGGGAGATGAGGTGTACTGTAGGTGAAGCACCCAGCTGTAGAAAATGGATTCCTTATGATATAACTACTTGACTGATGTGTTTATAATATTGAAGTAATTTGTGGACTGATACCTTTAGCCGTGCTCAGTTTGCAAGTGTACGTTCCACTGTCATCCTCATGTACAGAGTTAAGAAGCAGCCTGCACCTTTTCCCGTCAAAATGCATCTTGCAGTTCAACAGAGCAGGCTGGATGAGTTTTCCATCTGACAGCCAGTCAACATCTGTGTCCTGCGGGCCGATCACATGACATTCAAACAGAGCAGTCTCTCCTGCCTTCACCATCACATCCCTCACTGGCCGAATGATGGCCAGACCTGGCTCTACTGGACGAGCTGGAAGGAAACAAATTTAAGGGTCAACCAAAGAATGATGTAGGATAAAAAAAAACAAATGAGGAAATACAGAGAAGATTAAAGTTCAGAGTCTTTGTATGTGTTTAATCTGCTGCAGATATAAGAAACATGGTCTGCTAATAGCTCGTGTTGTACAGCGGAGCTGAAATATTAGATGAAAACGCTAATATGCTGTCTGTCAGCATAATCCGTTCATGGCTCAGTATGGATTAGCTTAAACTTGTACCCAGAATTCAAATTTGCCTGATCTGAGACTCTGCATTTTGGCCCTTTCAGACCTTTAAAACTTAAACAGATTTTTACATGCATATTAATTATGTTTTATAGTGATGTTTAACAAAGCAAAACTATTTTCTATATATTTGAAGTCTTATTTCTTTTAGTTTGGCTGGAATTAACGCAGTTTTATTTTCTTTAAAAAACAACTTTTAGGTTCAATATTATTAGCCTCATTAAGAATATATATATATATATATTTTTTTTTTTTTGATGGGCTACAGAACAAACCAATGTTGACCAATGACTTTCATAGTTAACCTAATCAACCAAGTCAAACCTTTAAATGGCACTAAGCTTAATAATAGTATCTTCCAAACTTAGTAAAATATTATGTACTGTCATCACTGAAAAAAAAAAGCTATTAGAAATTAGTTATTAAAACTATTATGTTTTTTTTTTAAAATCTCTCCGTTAAACAGCACATGGGAAATAATCTTAAAAGAATACAAATTTCACAGCAGGGCTATACAGCTATACAAGGTATACAGCTAAGGAATAAAATTAAGAGAGCACTTAAAAATTCTCAGTTTCATTGGACGTACTAGATTTATTAGGTGTGGGTTAAATTTAACAGGTTCAGAAAATTGGTCAGAACTAAAAAAAATAAATAAATAAAAAATCTTTTATTTCACCAAATATTCCTTTAATCAAAGAAAGTGTGGAATTTTGGATACTTTATGAACTCAACTGTCGAAGCTTTAATTATGTAGGTAATTATGCAGTGAAGGAGACAGGGCTTTTAGATCTTAGATAAATGCAGTTTATAGTGTGTCATTTGGGAGACAATGATGGTCTCCATGATATATCATGCTTATGATTGCTTTAACCCCCACAAACCATGCATGACCAGCCGAGGCCTTTAACTATACATTGTAATACTATTAATATATTATTATTTAATTTATTATTCATTTATTCATTTTCTTTTCGGCTTAGTCCCTTTATTAATCAGGGGTTGCCACAGAGAAATGAACCGCCAACTTATCCAGCACATGTTTTACGCAGCGGATGCCCTTCCAGCCGCAACCCATCACTGGGAAACACCCATACACTCTCATTCAGACACATACACTACGGACAATTTAGCTTACCCAATTCACCTATAGCGCATGTCTTTGGGCCGGAGGAAACCCACGTGAACATGGGGAGAACATGCAAACTCCACACAGAAATGCCAACTGACCCAGCCGGGGCTCGAACCAGCGACCTTCTTGTTGTGAGGCGACAGCACTACCCACTGCGCCGCCTATTTAATTTATTAGTATAATATTATTATACTAGTATAGTATCCTGATCTGAAACTCTGCCTTTTGGCCCTTTCAGACCTTTAAAAGCTGATTTTGACATGCATATTAAGTCTTATTTCTTTTAGTTTGTCTGGAATAAAAGTAACTACTTTACCTATACAGTGACATACAGTGTTGTGTAAAAAGGCAATATATTACAATTTTTAAATTCTACTCTTTAAAAAAAAAGAAAAAATAACATAACACATACTTTTATTAAAACAATTAAAAAGGTGACTTAAGATTGTTATCCTTAGTGATTTAAGATTGTAGTACATTATGAACAACCACAAACCATGCATGACAAGCTGAGGCCTTTACCTTTCACCTCCAGTTTGCCTTCACACTGTTTAGTTCCATATTCATTGATGATCTTGCAGGTGTAAACACCAGTGTCTGACTTCTGTGCTGATTTAATTATCATATCAAAGTTGCCCTCCTCTGTCTCTTGGACGATATGCCGTGCTCCGGTTTTAATGGTCACTCTGTCTCTCAGCCTGTTATGGAAATGAGCATACCGTCAATGCTGTTTAAAAAGATATGAAGAATTTGGTTTAAACAAACAATTGTAAAGATATGAAGTGCTAAACATACCAGTAAAGCATGGGTTTAGGTTGTCCAGTCACTAGAACAGACATGGTCACCTCTTGACCCTCTATTACGCTTTGGTCTCCAATAACAGCCTGTTATTTTGGTAAATGTATAGAGGGTCATTTTTATATTTTAAAAACAAAATGCAGGTCAATGAGGTTTACTTTTCATGCACAAAAATAAAGAGAAGATTAATCACCAACTGTAAAACACACTCCAATAAGCCTTCATTGTTGATTAATTTGTGTTCCTGATACTAATTTAAGCAAATCTTGAGTACAGTAGCTATGTTTCCATACAAAGATGCTAATTAAATTTATGCACATAACTGGAATATCACATATAAGACATGCAAATAAAGCAGTGTTTCCATCCACTGAGTCAAAACAAAATTGTTACTTCCTGATTAACTGGCGCCAAATATCAAAGTAAAAACTGAACTTTTGATATTTGCTGCGATAAGAAAAGCTGCGTTATTATTTTCTTTATTTAATAAATGACTTGCGCCTCAGAAGGCAGTATGCCGGCACGCAATGAACGCGTGGTGGCGTTTGAAGGTGTCAGAGGCGGAGCACAGACGCTCTTGACAATTCTGGAGGTAATTAATAATATAATAACACTAATACTGTTGTTTTAGAATGACCAAAACAACATTTCAGATGTTTTACAGTGTCCTCAGCCTGCTGGTTTGTCCATTCACACACATTTTTACCATCACATGATCTCATAACAAAATCACATGACTTTTTTTAATACGCATACTGGAATTTGTTCGGTAAAAGTGTTTCCATCGTAGTTTATGTGCATCTTTTCTTATCGAATAAAAAAAATTATCCTACTCAGTTATGCGCATATTCAAAATTTATGCGCGTCCTTGCGTTTCCATCCACTGTTTAGGTGGATGGAAACATAGCTACTGTTAGCTTATGAATGAAAGGGCATTACAATGCCAGTTTAAAGAATAATCTTCATTTTAGGTTGGTTCACACTTAGAGTTTGGTTTGGTTTATACATTTAGTCGTTTAGCATTTTTTTTTAAAGACTAACATGAAGATACAAAAATAATGGGCTTGTATAATGTATATTTTGTGACAAAACTTACAAAACATCCAAAACAGTACTGTGTGCTGGGCTAAACATGTTTGTTGTATCTGCACAAATGTATGAAAAAATGCATAAATCTAAGAGCATATAACATTTGTAAAGGGGCCATAATAGTCCCAGGAAATCCTCTGTCACACACACAAATGAAGATCTGATAAAAAGAGATACATTTGTTATGATTATATTGAACTTCATGGGAAACAATGAATGGAAAAAACAGGTACATGTATGCTCGAGCATTCTGTCCTTTTGTAGCCACATGAGCCTGTTTTTGGTTTGGTCTAGGGCTGGGCGAAATGACAGTAAATATCATTACAGTGGAATAGGTTGTCAACTGTTATATACTTTTTTATTCGGTGTATACTGCGACCTGTAAATAAGCTGGCGTGACTAACTCACATGCCTGAGAAAGACACATGAGACTGAGGGAAGAGCTGACTTGAGCGCTCATAGGAGACTCGAAATTCCAAATGTTCAAAATAACTTTATTTATAACCCTTTTAATTGATTTTCTGGAAAAACTACTTATTTAAAGAGGACCTATTAAGCAAAAATCACTTTTAAAAGGGGTTTAAACACAGTTGTGTGGCAACAGTGTGTGAATATAGCTGAATGATAAAAAATGAATTAATTCTATTTTCTATAATCATACTTCATAAAAACAGCCTGCAGAAACAATTTGATTGACATGTTTGTACATGTCATCAGAAGGGGAAAGCCCTGTCTATTAGTGACAATCTCTGCCTCATTAGCATAAATAGCCCTGAGTGAGACACAGCCGTCTGCCATTAGAGTTTTCAATCTGCTGCTATGCTGACACAAAGGTGTTTGTAGCTCCACCCTCTCTCGAAAAGAGCACAGTCTCATTTGAATTTAAAGTGACAGTCACTAAAACAACATAATTTGGATAAAAGCCTAAATGGGGCAGTTTAAAATAGTTATAAAAAAATTGTGTGGTAATATTTTGAGCTGAAACTTCACATACACACTCTAGGGACATCAGAGACTTATTTTACATCCCTACTTTTTTGTTGTTGTTGTTGATCTGCTCTTAATGGTGCACATCAATGTTCAGATGGCATTATTCACAATAATTTAACTGAACTGCAATAACAAAGCAATTGCACAGGAGTTGTAAATACATAAAATATGTAGATTAAATGTTCACATAAATATTCCATTCCTTATAGAGTGTCAATTCTAAAATCAAGACTCAACTACAACATGAAGTTTCTTTACTGGGAATATAATGTGTTTGTAAAACTGCTCAATGATATATTCTGATATAACGTTTTAACATCTGTCAACATTTGCAACATTTGTCGTATTCTCTAATACCAGAAAGGCTGGAGGCTCCTTGAATCGAGTGTCCACGATCTTCCTTGGCTCAGGTCCCCTGTAGGAGGAGAAGTCCATGCTCTCTTCCAGTGGACTGAGATACTCCTCATCAGATGTGATGGGACTGCTGACGTCCATGGGTACACCAAGGTTACCACGCTGGTCCTGACTGGGCTCTGAGACAAAAAACAGAGAGATTGAAGTGGATTATACAAGCAATTCTTACAGTTCAGACTATTTAACAAATACACTTAATATTCATCCCAATAACCTTATCTGCAGAACAATATGATTTTTTGGGAGAGTTTGTTTGATAGAAAACAACAAGGGCACAGACGTGAAATTCACAGAGAATTACTTTCAGCTTTTGGCTTTGACAGAAATAAATGGATTAGAAGGTGAAGGGCGAAAGACACAGGCTGAATACAAACCAGCATGCCTAAAGAGAAAGGATACTGTAATCCCAAAATCCAATCTTAGACAAGTCCAACAAACAAGTGAATGCCAGCACTGGGCACAGATTGCTTTCAAAAAGCATAACAAAAACATAGGACAAAGACCATGATTTGCCTATGGTATGTAAGAAACAGTACAGATTTTTTTAGATTATATCATCAATAATATAATATAATATAATATAATATAATATAATATAATATAATATA
>CAIGQW010053321.1:3536524-3575567 GCA_903798125.1 Danio choprae
TAATATAATATAATATAATATAATATAATATAATATAATATAATATAGGGGCAGCATGGTGGCGCAGTGGGTAGCACAATCGCCTCACAGCAAGAAGGTCGCTGGTTCGAGCCCCGACTGGGTCAGCTGGCATTTCTGTGTGGAGTTTGCATGTTCTCCCCGTGTTTGTGTGGGTTTCCTCCGGGTGCTCCGGTTTCCCCCACAAGTCCAAAGACATGCGGTATAGGTGAATTGAATAAGCTAAATTGTCCGATGTGTATGAGTGTGTATGGATGTTTCCCAGTGATGGGTTGCAGCTGGAAGGGCATCTGCTGTGTAAAACATATGCTGGATAAGTTGGCAGTTCATTCCACTGTGGCGACCCCAGATTAGTAAAGGGACTAAGCCGAAAAGAAAATGAATGAATGAATAATATAATATAATATAATATAATATAATATAATATAATATAATATAATATAATATAATATAATATAATATAAGACAAATGCATTTGCATCTGTAAAATTACACTACAATTTACAAAAGAAAATGACAGGATAGTTAGGAATAGGAGTTGGAGAACAACACATTTGTGACTGATTTATTTGAACTATATACATTTATTCATTTAGCAGAGGCTTTTATCCAAAGCGACATACAAGTGAGGATAACAAAGCACACCAAATCATAAGAGAGTTAGTTTAGAATTAACATTATTATTAATTCATTTTTCTCCATGCATAAGGAGAGGAGAAAGTGTGTCCCACAAGTGGTTTGTCAAGCCACTCACCTATTTCCTATTTCCAAGTAGAATGGGATGTGTATAAGATGTATGGTGTGTATGGAGACCCAAGGAATAGGAAATCTTTGTTAGATGAACACATTAAGCTGAACACAGCCATAAGTTAAAATTTACAGGATATCCTGTAGTGTAGACATGTGTCATGTACTTTAATAGTCTCCCTGGAGACAAAGCCGTCATGACGTCAAACTCCTTGAAGGAAGAAGAAAGTCACTGTTTACAACTGTGCCACAGACTGCAAATTGCACACATTTAAATTGCAATTTGAATTAAATATACATAGAAATGTATACTTAAAATTATTTCATTTAAATTTAGTGAAAAGCTCTTTTCCTGTGATTCAAAAATGTATATTTTTCAAAACTGCAATGGAATTATTATCATTTTTGTATTTACAGGTCAACTGCCTTAGCCTGTGTAATAATTACACGGTAATGTTTTAATCGGGGGGAGACAAGAGGCGCTGTTGCACAACTCAACAAAGGTTAACCTGTTTATTTAGATATTCTAAATCTTAATTTTTATTTTTTTTGATTTTGTGTACTATTACATCCCAGAAACATCATGTGGCATCCTTAAATAAAAGCGTATTTCCTTGCCATTAATGTTTGGATAAGACATCCCATCACCTTGGATTAAATAAATGACTGTGATATTAATAAACTTTCCAAAATCTGTCATCATTATTTTTGGATCGACTATCTGCATAACAGTTAATGAAAATGCAGCCATTTTTGCAACAGTTTTTTTTAAACACTGACAAAATATTGCAAAAGTTTTGCACAAATCTGTAATAAAATCCAGGCTAATGAGTACTCATACGAATCAACTCGAATTTTGTTAAAGATTTTAATGGATGTTCCTAGCACAGGCTCTTTACAAGCATCATCCCAGTGTTTACTTTAGCCACATAGTGTATATGAAAACACACAGCAGTCTGTTACTGTAGGAATGTTGACCTTAGATTTGCACACCCCTAAGCAAGACATTGAACCAAACTAACTGTGATTGTTTGCTTTATATGTTAGGCGACAATAAAGTCGAAACCTTCTAATGTCAATCTGAAGGTCTGACTGTATTAAACTAGTCATCATCTAGCAATAACAGCAAGCCTGTAGCACTGTAAAAAGCAATTGGTTGACTTTACTTAAAAAAGTCAGTAAAACCATTGAAAAATAAGATTATTAAAGGGAAGGTTTACCCAAAACTGAAAATTCTGTCATCATTTACTCACCTTTCACTTGTTTCAAAATTGTTTGAGTTTCTTTATTATGTTGAACACAAAAGAAGATATTTTGAAAAATGTTGGAATCCTGTAACCATTGACTTCCATGGTATTTGTTTTTTCCTACTATGGAAGTCAATGGTTACAGGTTTTCAGCTTTCTTCAAAATATCTTCTTTAGTGTTCAACAGAGGAAAGAAATGCATAAAGGTTGAGGGAGGGTAAATAGTGCGTAAAATGATCATGTTTGTCTAAACTGTCCCTTTAAGTAAACGATGTATGCGCATTATTTTAAATTAAGCCAATTTAAAGGTATAAAGTTACAACAGATTTACTCGCTTTTTGATTTAAAGAGAAGTCCCTTTTTGGCAATGAGTTTACTCAGTTATTTTTCTTAAGTAAAGTAACTGATCACTTTTTACAGTGAGGTTCATGCATGGCTGTCATATAAACTAAAACCTGTTGGCTATGTCACCCTGTAACTTCCTGTTTTAATGAACAAGAAACAAAACTGCGCTTGGCAAGTCATTTCCCAGCATCTTTAGTGTAAGTCCATCTTTAATCCTTCATCCATTCAATCTAAAACTAAACTGCTGATATACAAATGAACATACAGAAATAAGTTACAGGACTGAGAGTCGTTCCATAAGCGAGGTATACATGTAAACACTTGAAACCATTCGAGAGGCCCGAAGCCACGGTGTGCAGTTAAGATTCGGCAATGCATGTACCAGGAGAAAAAATAGACACCCTGTCTCTTCTTACAACAGCTTAGAGCATATACATTACAGCGAACTCGTGTATGATTCTAATTTCAAAGTGGCAACATTTTGAAGAACACAAATTACTTTCACTTTTTATCAAAGAAGGCAAAACAACTTTTACAACAAGCAGATTATCCAATAAGTAGATTAACACGAACAAGAAAACAATATTGTTCAATGCTCTAGGAAATACACCAAGCGAAAACAAACCTACCTGGCCCTGCTCTTTTATCCAAACCTCGGCCATGTACTAAGCCGACATCAGTGCATGTTCAGTCTCGACAGTATTTGTGTTAATATGTCAGCACCTTGGCGAATCCCCCCAGATTTCAGCTGGTAGACACCATTGCCTTCCGTACCCTCCCTTGCTCTTTCGCTCTGGCTCTCTGACTTTCAATAAGTAGCTACCTCTCACATTTACATCAGCTGAAACAGATGCGGATGTCCTCCCTTTTTTCCATGCAAGTCAAAGGAACTGCCATAAAATACTTCTCATAGCAACCATCCTATTTATATGCCTCTTACAAACTCGCGTCTTCGCTTCTGCTGTGGCTCATGCTATAGTATCATGAAGGGTAAAGAACAAGAATTGCACGCAGGTCTTTTATCTGTCAATTAAATGGCTCTTGACATTTTTTCAGGAGTAACTGTCTAGCTGTTGTGTTACTGTGGAAAATGAAAGGCCTACTTGGGAGAAAAAAAAATATTTTAATGGCAGGTTTTAACAATGTGCTGTCAATGAAGGAATACAAGGATTCACTATATATGAGATTATTGGGAGATAGTTTCATGGAGGAAGGAGGGCTAAAAATACCCCTGGTATTCACCGCCCTAATAAGGCAAAGCTTCTCTTTCTAACCATTAGCACAAATGAAGGTGCACTAGGAGATTACTAGAATATGTACTCGGGCATCTCCACCAAACAAACCGAGTCTTTTTTTTATATGTTATGCAATTATTCCAGAAGAAATTTTGTTTAATGCTTAATAATTGATTGAAACATATATACTATGTACATATAGAGAGAAAGAAAAAAATAAATAGCAAAAAATGAAAATAAAGTAAAACTATTTTTTTTAAGGTAAAACAAAATGTTTTATTTTGTTAAAACATAATAACAAAAAAAATACAAAACAATAATATAAACATATATATTGCATTTTATACAAACTATGAAAAAACATAAATGTTAAAATGCAGAACAGAAAGAACAGGGTGCAAATTACAGAGGGGTTGGGGGGGGGATTGACATAAGACATAAGACATAAAATCACTCTGATCTGTATTATAAATAATAATGTTAATGATTATATAAATATACATTTGACCACTACAATGGTTAATACCACTGTGAATCCATAATCGCGTCATTCAGTCTATGCGAGAAATCTAGAGCACTGATAGACATCGTAATTGTTCACAAGACAGTTTTTTTGTAAAATAGGTGTTATTTCAGTGACCTCTGAAATAACTAATCAGAGGATATTGTAGGTCAGACACTAAATATCCATCAAGACACTGAGCACTTAAATATGTTTTATTGATAAATTAGATGTAATTTAAATAAATACACAAATGAGTGAAGCATGTATTACGCAAACTACAGTAAGATAACATTACCAAAAAAGTTGACACACACTGAGAAAGAATACCATTAACAAAGAATCAAGGTGTAACCCAGCAGGCACAGGACGTCAACATGACGTCAGATTGACGTTGTACCCCAACGTGGGGACGTTGCATTTTGTTTAGAAATGAAAATCAGGTTGATGTCAGAAACCAAAATTAGGCCGACGCCAATGTCCAACCTAAAATCAACCAAACATCAACGTCTAATGATGTTACAGCTTGACATAGTGTGGACATTACCACTATGACGTCTATTAGACATTGGATTTTGGTTTCCATACCTGACAAATAAATGTCAGTATTTGACGTCAATATGACATTGGTTTAAGATGTTGGCTCAACTTTGGATTTTGGTCATTTTCCAACACAACCTAAAATCAACCAAATATCAATGTCATTTGATGTCGTTATTGAACATCAAAATAACGTTGTCCTTAGACGCTGGCTAGACATTGAATTTTGGTCACCTGACATCACGACCTAAATCTAACCAAATATTAACATCTTATGGCATTGTGTGCCTGCTGGGAATATTCCAAACTGCATTTGAACACTAGAAAATGCTGCTGGTTTTTTTATTCTCTTTTTTTTGGCAACTTCAAGAAAGCAATTAACAGCTATGGCTAACAATTCCCATTTATTTCCCCTCATCCACATATGTGCTTTCAATTTTCTGTAATTCATTATGAAGCCAGGATGCAGTTGAACAATTCATATGTTCAATTTAACCTCTGAGTTGCTATGGAAACTATCCAGACAGAACCATGGTTGGAGAACTAGAGAGATCTCAAGAAGAAAAGCAAAGAAACACAAAGAAAATAATGGAGGAGGCAACAGAGAAACCAACAGTGAAATCCAAAAAAAAAGAGGGGAGAAGGGAAACAAGGGTTATGGCTAATTTAATGATTATTTTGCTTTGGGGTGATTTAAACACCAACACAAAGATATGTTTACAGAGTGACTCATTGCCTTTGATCCTACATAGATATCTGAAGGTATTGAAATTCACTCCTCTAAAATCCCATATGTAACCCTTCAAACTCCCACATCCTTGAGTCAAGCTGGAAACACGATATGCTCATCTTTACTGTGCAGACATATTTAAAAAAATATTTTAAAAATTTCTGGAGACTTTATCTGCATAATATACAGTCAAAATATGGTTTAAAGGGATCATTTTATCTTTTTCTTACAAGATATATTATAACTTTCAGGGGCCACGAGAACATGTCTGTTAAGTTTCAGCTCAAAATGCCTCAATGATCATTTTCTACACCATGCCAAATGTATGCCCATTTTTGAGGTAAACTCGGAAACACACTATTTTCAGGTGTATATCTTTGAATGCAAAAAAAGCTGTGGCGCCTGAAAAGGGAGCAACCTTTAGAGCTGGTTCACACAAAGCCAACGTCAAACAATTAGCACTGATGAAACCCAACTGTGTCATCGCCTCATGTTGGCTCGCGTCTGGTCTCGTCTAGACCAAAAAGCTGCCCGTGAACACACTAAACGGAAAGCAATCGAGGAAGAGTGTGTGTTCTGCCTCTACATGGGAAGACACAGTATCTATTTTCTCATTCAGAACAGCAAGTTCGAAGCTACCAACATGCGCGTGCAAAGCGTAAACAAAGTAGAGTTTAGTACCATTACCACAGTAATTATCACTCACCACGGAGGGATTCATTCCTGAAAATAAGTCTGATAATGTAATAATCCATATAGTTTGCAAATATTTAAAAAATGTAGTGAAATTACAGCCAGCCTCTTTGTGTTCCTTCTTAACTTGATTTGTTTACTTGCTATGTCACTTCACTACATCACACTCGCACTCTGATTCATTTCTGAATATCCAGTCAGATTGCTCTCTTCAGCCAACGACCCAACACCGATTCCACAGGCTGAATCACGATCTGACATTAACCTGACAAGAGGTGAAGGGTGGAACACACCAAACCAACTAGCCGGACCAACGAAGCCCAGCGGCCGACCATCCCTATGGTGTGTCCCAGCCCTTACAGCTCATGCTTTGGTTACTCTGGCAACAACAAACAAATGCTTTTCATATTAAAGTCCATGTAAAATCTAAATTTACAATATTTATTTGGCTGGCAAACATTATACTTTAGGTGAAGAATTAATCCACATAAGTTAGACAACTGAAAAAAAGCTTGAGTATGACCATTTGCTTCCTCTTTTGGATTGGTGGTCATTCATTCATTCATTCATTTTCATTTCGGCTTAGTCCCTTTATTAATCTGGGGTCGCCACAGCGGAATGAACCGCCAACTTATCCAGCATATGTTTTACGCAGCGGATGCCCTTCCAGCTGCAACCCATCTCTGGGAAACATCCATACACACCCATTCACACTCATACACTACGGACAATTTAGCTTACCCAATTCACCTATAGCGCATGTCTTTGGACTTGTGGGGGAAACCGGAGCTGGAATGGTGGTCCTTCTCTGTTAATATCAATCCCCTCTTACAGTAAGTTTGCTATGAGGGAATAATGTGCAGATAGAAAGCTCCAGCCCCAACTATTTATTCTGTTTCAGTTGGAAGTACATCAACACACTGGAATAAAAGTCTCAGTAAACTCTGTCAGAAATAATATTGCATAAATGTACTGTAAAAAGCTTTGTATGACCCCTATAAGGCAAGTAATATGTTTAAAATTAACTTTCAAGGTAAGTAAATATAATAGCTCTCTTCTAAAATAATCAATCAGTTGGCTTGCACATATACAGCAATGAGGATACACCTGATTCATTTTAATTAACAGTGATTCTAAGTGACTTGAGTGACTGGCAGTTGCCACAGTCTTGGGCCGAGCTCAGGTGAATGCAAATAATGATGTGACGAATAACAGTGGGAATCTATATGGTGATCCATCACCTAGAACAGTTGAATAGGGATGCTCATTCACCCTGACAGCAAGATGCTCTGCTTGTAAATGTCTTTTAAGAAGGAACAGCGTACAGTGTTCAACAATAAACACTCACCTGATTTGATGAAAAGTGTAGCACTGCTGGACACCTCGCTGACCTCATTCATAGCGGTAACTGTGTATGTTCCTGCATCACTTGGCTTTGTCCATTTGATGAGCAAGGAGTGGCGTTCCCCCTCTATCTTTACAACATGAGTGGGACTGTTCTTGACCTCAGTGTTGTCTTTCTTCCATGTAACTGTATATAAAACACATTCATTTGCTGTTGTATCCCTCCAGTAGCAGAACCGTTTAAATTTGAAAATGTCATCTTATTCTTGAAATGTAACCTTTAAAACCCAAAGACTTGCAATGTATGAAAAATTTTACCATCTGAAGGTATAATTCAGACAGGTTTGTAGAGCTGATAATGTGCAAGTTAAGACTTTACACTTGAGTATATCACTCAAAAGTAATTTCTAAAAAGTTCTGTTCAAATTTAATACAGCGGGAGTAAAGCACTTACCTTCAGGGAGAGGGGTGCCACTGATGATGCATTTTAAAAGCACCTCTGTTCCAGTGGAGGCCACAGTGTCCTGAAGTGGAAACTCAAACATGGGAGCTTCTAGAGGATCCTCTCCTGCAGACACATAGGAGTCGTCCGAAGATTCTGTAATAGCAAAAGACAGACATCAGATTCAATAGATGTGAAACTCCTCATATATATATATATATATATATATATATATATATATATATTCAACTTCTTTTGAAGGAGAATTGTAATTAGGGTTGCACCAAAAGGAAAAATCTGAGCCCAAACCAAAAATTCTGAATGCACTTGGACAAAAATTATTTATTTTATCAAATAATATAATAATATTGTAAGATGTATTACATTTAACTCAATACCTTATACTGACAAAAAAACATCAGCCAATAAAATAAAAACATTTACTGACAGTAGAATGTTATTTACCGTGAACAAGTCGAGAGGCGTCATTTTACCTTTGTTGTTAAGTATACATAGAAAAAAAGTATACATGGAAATGTCTGGTTGGCAAGTTATTTGTGCAGACTTTGCTTTTCCGTTAAGCATGTGTGGTTCATGCATAAAAAAAGTATAAATATACTATATGCATAGAGTGGAATATTGAGCAATTTTGAATATTGTCCACAGTGTTACGGCTAGATGAAGAGTGAAACCTGCCTTTTTTGCCTCATGTTCTTGGCGAAATCATAATACAATAATTAATAACAAAACAAATTTCAATGGGCAAAAAAATGGTACATCCCTAATTGCAAGTCAAGTTAATCTCAGTGCTTATACACATACACAACTTGATGTGGCATGATGTACCTAATTCTGGGGACATTGGTCTTTGTCTCCGTCCTCTTCCTCTGGATCTTTGAGGTTTTTCATCTTTACCAGTGCCAACTTTCACAGCTTTTTCAGTCTTCTCGGCAGGTGTGTCTGTCTCCATGGGCTCTTCTTCAACAATAATTTTTGGTATGGTGAGTTTTAGTGGGGGTGGAGGAGGAGTCACATCCAGCTCCATCTTCTCCTCAGATGAGGAAGATGAGGAAACTCTTGGAGGTTTGGGGGGAGCTTGAACAGGGAAGTCTTGAATGGCTACAGTTTCTCCTTGCACCAGAGGACTTTCAGGCCTTCTTTCCAGTTTTCTTAGCGTGAGCTCTATTGGCGTCTTTCTATGCAAGGACTCATCGTTTGCTTGTGGAACTTCTTGAACACGAACCACCCTCTTTACCAGTGGACTTGCAGGTCTTGGCTCCACCTTGCGTAACGTCATCTCCAAAACATTTCTTGATGGAGATTCAGTTCTTCCTCGAGAGCGCTCCTCAGCCATGGCACTAATCTCAACAGTTGGAGACCTTCGAGTACTATCTCTGCTTGGGCTTGGGCCCCGAAATCTTGGAGATCTTTGACCGGGTAAATCAGAGAGTGACATGGCCTCTGGAGGGGATGGTTCATGTCCGACTGTGCTTACCACCTTAGTCTCAACTTTTTCTGGTGGTTGTTGTGCCAGATGGTCTTTCCTTCTGCGAGATGGCGATTTCGGAGGAGATCGTTCTTTGGCTTGGTCTCGCTCTCTCATCTCTTGCTCTAGCTGTGCTAGCTGAGCACGCTCACGATCCTGCAGCTTTTGAAGGACCTGGGGTGGGATGGGCTCTAACTTTCTTACAGGCTGCCTGCTTCTATGACAAGTAGAGAGCTGCTCTGTTGAGAAGGATTTCTTCATGTGTGGTTTGCCGACGAGCCTTTTGATGCGCTGGAGCTCCTCTGTGAACTTGTTCTCAATGTCCTGCACCTTCTGGGTGTAACGAGGTCTGTCCTCCAGGGAAGCAGCCCGCTGTTTAAACATGGTCCTTCTTTGGGCTGCATCTGCCTTCAAAGCCTCACGAAGGTCTTCTTTGGAGCTCTCCCTGGAGATGCCCAACCTGCTCCCTCCTTCATCAGAGTCGATAGATGAAGCTCTGTTAAATCCAGCCCAAGAACGTCCAGATATAGATCCATCAGGGTTATCAATGCTTCTCCTGCGCTCTTCGAAGACTCGCACCTTCTCAAAGATTTTGGAGCTAGCTCTTGTCAGTTTTGGTGAGGGCCGAAGTGTAAGTTCCTTACGGGAATACTCACTGACGGGGGTTTGGGGTCGAGAGTCTTGAGCACTACTCTGAGACATGCCTGAGGATTTGGGTTGCTTAATCTTCTCCTCAAACTCTCCTGGTACTGTGTCTTGATATTCAGTTGGCACAACAACTTTCTTGCGAGGGGCAAGGGGTGTGGCAGGGCCCGAACCAGAACGGCTGAGCAAAGGAGAGGCAGTAGAGCGGCCAAATTTGGGGGAAGGGGGTGGTAGGACTTGAGGGGGAGAATCCCTCAAAACTTCGTCAGATGGGCTCCTAAAAGAAGGTGTTTGAGGGAAATGTTCTGTTAGAGTGTGGGGTTATGCAAGGAAGGGAGCCCAACTGTTTGACTGAGGACTTTGGAAGAGGGGCCAGAGAGGCTAATATTTTGAAGCGGGACCTTAAATGGGACTGTCTACATGTTTGTGGTTAATAAGTGTCTATTTCTTAATTTGAGCAAAATTAATCCTTTTTATAAACAAGGAGGAAGGAGCGATGTGAAGCTTCATCATTTTCAAATTTCAGGAAAGATAAAGAAAAAATGATAATGAGCTTTTGCTAATTGCATTTAATAATTAATCACGGTTGGTAAATTTAAATATAAAAGATAATGTGAGGGGATGTTCAGAGCATGAAAAAATGTATTCTATTAATCATAAAGTGACAGTCAAGACCAGATTAAAAATGCAAAATTACACCATGTCTACAAGGCTAAGAAATCTGTATTCTCAAAACAAATCGGAATGTAATGGTCTTGTACGTTTACAACACAATTGAATGCGCAAAAAGAATGTAATCATAGCACATGGCAGATTCAATTGTGCCTACTAGCCTATACCTTCCAAAATCACCGGGCTAGATCACCACATATCACTGGATATCTACAGGAATAGGTCAAATGTCCCTTGCCAGTGCCAGGAAGGAAGAGTGATAAAAGGATTAATGCAGGTGCATAACTACTAAATGTTGAATCATCAAGAATATTGCTTAAAGGGGTGTAATTCAAAATGACTGAGCACTAGAAAATGTCTGAGGAGCAGTAAAACATAAACATCTTTCTTGTTTACACAGCACATACCAAACTGCACTAACCTGGCTGAGCTGATACATCAAAAAGTACTGTAAATCCAACCAGTGTAGCTTCCTTCCCAAACGGCAGTTTGACAAACTTATTCTTGTATTAAATATCCAGTGCACCACAAAGTGTGAACATCTCCCATGCAGCATCAAAATCATGCCAAAACAAAGCACAAATTTCGTTAAAACAGAGGGATGATCCTTAGAAATGTGTGATGTTAGTAAAATATGACAAAATTAGCAACTGGCAATAGCAGAATGAAACGGTTCAAAATGTACTCAAGGAAATTCCTAAACATGAATATACAGCCTTTTTGGCTTGATTTGAGGGAATAATACTCAACACATTAAAGTGTTTTAGATTGCACTTTATTTGAGATCATTACCATTAAACATACCATTTAACTGATCATTACCATTAAACACTGATATTTAAATTGGCAACAAATTTAGAGACACAAAGGACATTTATTCTGTACAGAGCTCCTTAATCTGTGTGAGTAACACACATATTTGAGAGTTCTTACAAGATCTAAGCAGTCCTATCCTTGCAAGTCAAGGCGTCGTGTGCATGCGTGCAAAAAAATCCATGCTATGCAGTTCACCAAAAAACAGCATGCACAAAAAACCAGGGGGAAACCGAAGGGGTCGATGATACCTAACACAAAAAAGTGATGCAAGCATGTTTTTAATGCAAACTTTTGGTCAGCTTCAATTTTGCATCAACTGCTGTGCGGGTATAAAAAACGGAAAGCAAATTTGTATATGGACAATGGGGGTCAAAGGAAAGTATGAACTAAATGAAAAATCTAGATGAGGAATGAAAAGGCAATAACGGTGTGCGAGGGAGGCGCTGTATTATGCTTAACTACACTTGTCTCAATCTGTGACCTCTCAACATTTCGCGCTACGCTACATTACAGACAGAAATTCAAAGCTCATTGAAACGGTAATGCTAGTTTTAACTATGCATATCATTAGCATACGTTTTACTTTAGTTTTGCCATCACTGATATTATGATGCATGGTAAAATGGTAATGTTTTAGTGACACTAAAACAGAATGAGTGCACAGGCAATGGAGGATGCATCACCTTAAGCTTACTCAGCGACTGCTATTTTGGAGTTTTAATGTTTTGTCTTCAGATATTATGGTTTGCCCTACAGCAGCACTTCCAGAGGCGATCTATTCTTAGACTCAGTTAGCAGCTCCCAAAAAATGTTGACCTGCACAAAAGGTCATTACGCTCTCAGCATCTCAGTTTGTACATGATGTGACACAGATCTGACAGATTATAAGGCCAGGCCATTACCTGACGGTGCCTTGCACCTGCCCCCTCTTAGACAGAGCCATAACTTTCTTTAAGGTTATCCAAGTGTTAGGCACAAACAGAAACAGTCTGCCAGTGGCAATAGATCTCTGCTTAACACATTTATGATACAAATGATCAACAAATCAAAAGCAGAACCAAACAACTGTGATGGAAAACAGAAACTAATGGATAACAAGGTTCTTGAAGGTATGGCAAGCTAAGTATTGTTTGATGCTAAACAGAGTGGGATGAAATTTGAAAATTGGGGTTATAATAGGTTAAACTAAGATTCGAAGGAGAGTTTGAGTGATATTTGGTAGAGTGTTACAGTCAACCCTGGCTCAAACATGGATGATAGAGCGCTTTGGAGGAATGAATGACACAGAAGATACAACTAGTTGCCCTCTTGTCTTTTCTAACAATATCTATGTTTACACATCATAACCCACATCCCAAAAGGAAAAAACATCAAATAAGAGTAAAAACTTTTTATATTAACTGAATAACATACTGTCTTACAGTCAATTACAAGTCAATTTTACCATCTAAGGTTTATCTAGAATGACTAAATATTTTTATTATCGATATTGTGAAATATTCTTTGCATTAAAACATTCAAATGAAAATGCAAGGAACAATCTTTGGAGAAATAAATCACTTGTTCTGTTTGTCACAGCTTAAAAATTACACAGTTTATTTTTTTAAATAATGCAATTATTCTCTACTTCAATACATTTCTGGAAATATTTAAAATTGTGGACTCCCTAATTATATTCCACTATCACCACAGCAAAAATGACTTGAGCATGAAATCAAATCACTTACATCAACAAGAAAGATCTACGAGTACATTAATATGAGAATCCGCTGAAGTTGTTTAGTGTCATTTTCCATCCTGCTCTCCAAAAAATGAAATAATACACATATATAAGAAAAAACTTTTGAGGCACTGCCACTTGCAAATGAGTCACGTATAACTGTTGGATTTTGGCAGCTCGCTCAGTTCTTACACTGTGGGCTGAGCTGAACCTCATCCAAACACAAAGAGCCCACTCACTGTATCTTCTGTCATTCCTGTGGTGATGTAAGCTGCCTTGTTGGGCCACCACAACGCATGGCTCAGATACCAAAAGAGACCGAGGAGGAATTACACCCTGGATCTTGTTCTCAGCCCCCCTCCCTTCCTAAGCTTTTACAGGGGACACCATGTTAGAGCAAGGGTCTCTTGTGACTCTGTGATGGGGGCTGTGGTTGTTGATCTATTGATGTGGGATCTGTTTATATCTGTGTTTTTGGTCTGCTTGTTGTGGGCTGTGGCTGATTGCAGTTTAGTTTGGCTTGGGAAGGTTTACTTACAGGGGTACAGAAAAAGTCCTTCCTCTATAAAGACTGAACGTGCTACCATAGTAATCGCTAGCTAAAGACACACTTTCCTCAGACCCCCAAACTGGTCGGGACAGATTGGCGCGTGATGCTCGAATCAGAGGCTCGACCCCTAGGTGCCTGATCTGGGTGCCCGTCGGCTCCCGGCTGTTGGCTTGCCTGGCAGACTGCGGCCCTGGGGCTCTCGATCCCAGGGCTAGAGCTTCTCTCTCCAACACTGTGCTCTCACCGGCAGCCCAGCGATTGCTCGCATCTGGGGCGACATCCATCATTCTCTCACCTGTGGGAGAGCAAAACGAGAACAAACGGAGCAAATGAAATTTAGGCAAGATGCTCAACATGCCAGCAATCACGCATCATAGACATCTTAATCTACAATTGAAGTCAGAATTATTAGCCCTCCTGAATTATTAGCCCCCTTGTACACATTTCTAAACAAAATAGTTTTAATAACTCATTTCTAATAAGTGATTTCTTTTATCGTTGCCATGATGACAGCACATAATATTTTACTAGATATTTTTTACCATACTAGTATTCAGCTTAAAGTGCAATTTAAAGACTTAACTAGGTTAATTAGGCAAGTTAGGGTAATTAGGCAAGTCATTGTATAACGATGGTTTGTTCTGTAGACAATTGAAAAAAATATTGCTTAAAAGGGCTAATAATATTGAGCTTAAAATGGTTTAAAAAAATTAAAAACTGCTTTTATTCTAGCTGAAATAAAACAAATAAGACTTTCTCCAGAAGAAAAAATATTATAGGAAATACTGTGGAAAAAAATCCTTGCTCTGTTAAACATGATTTGGGAAATATTTCCAAAAAAATATATAAAATTAAATTCACAGAAGGGCTAATAATTTGGACTTCAACTGTATATATTGATGAGATATTTTTAAAAAAGAACACTGGTCAAAATTAAAGAACAATTTTAACATTTATTGGTATTAAGGACCCGATATACTTCAAAGTGCTTTTTATTTCTTCGTTTTAGGGAAAAAAGACATTTGAAAAGGCTGACTGACGGTATTCTGTTTTCAAACACCAATGTGTTGCAGTAGGCAGGGTTTTAAATGTTTTTAAGCTGCTTGCATGTACCTTCTAAACACAACAATGCAGCTATAACAGAACAGTTTCGTACACATCTGGTAAACAGCCTCCTCCAGCCTGTCGCACACCAGATGAGAAACACCATGTGGTGTGTCACATCTTTAAATTGTTTTCTATTTGCCAAGTACAAACACTGTATGCCGCTGCCAGTGTGCCTACTTTTATAAAAAAAAAAAAAACAATGTTTAAAACTTTAAAAGATGTTGTGTGGCGCTTCTTGTCTGGTTTGTGATACCCTCAGAGTCTATAAAATCTCTCCACGAGCAATCGTACAAGTGTGTACATGCATGATAATGAGCCCCCTGACACACAACAAACTAAAAACAATTAAATAATGAAATGGCAACCCAGAATTCGTATCTAAACCTTATTGAAAATGTCTATAAAAATCTAAATGTTATGGCTTAAAACAACAACAAACAACTTAAAACAAAGTTATGGATATGGTTATGAACTATGGCAGAGACTGGCATAAAAGTGGAGCAAGATGATAGCAGGGCAGTGTGAGAAATTAGTGATGCCCTGTGGCCGCAGACAGATACATAAAAATACTTCAAGAATAAACACAGAAAAAAGGAATATGAACTAAGATATAAACACTGTTTATTCTGCCTAGTACTAGTAGCTAACGTAAGTGGATTACATGAGAATGGACGTGTGAAGAATAAAGCCCAGGTGATGGCATTCAGCTGCAAGCCGTGTTGAAGCAAAGTCCCAGCTGATGCCTTTAGAGCCAGTGTGATTCACAGTGACTGAATGGATTAGACTGCAGTCAGGAAGAATCCATCAAAATCCATGACAATAAGAATCCACCCACCCCTCTACACCCACCATAACAGATCAAATCAATCACTGATGTCACTATGGAAATCATATGCTCCACCAAATCTTGAAACGTTTATTCTTTAAATATCTCTTTGTGGATGAAATTGTTGACTTAATTTATTTTTTAGAAAGGCTTTGGATGCTACAACCGTATGTTTTGTGCTGTTAAGACAAGAGCATCATTCATGACCGCACTAATGACGAACAAGCAATTTACTGTGCAATCCACGCTCCAGTGCTTGCGGTGCACTTCTCAAAAATCTATCTTGGTTGAAAGCCGTGTTGTACACAGGATAAATGAATTTCAATGTTAGAAGCTGGGATCAAAACGGATATTTATATACAGGCCATGCTGTTCTCACACTTCTCCATTCTAAGCTGAAATCACACATCAAATAAATACCTATCTATTTCTCTCTTCTGTCTTTTAGTCCCCTCTCGTGATGATGAAAGAAATGGAAATATCGTTCACCCAGTCTGTAAGTGTCTCAAATACACTCCCAACCACTTTCCCCAGGGAATAACAGGAAGGCTTTTGTCATAATACATACTGACAACTGAGAATTCAATTGCCTAGGCTCTGCAAAGAACCTAAATAGAATCAAGAGGATAGATAGGCCTTAGACTTGTGTCTTTGTAAACACGTCCATGCTTTTCCTCGATTTATCGGCATCTATATTCATGAATATTATTAAGATTGCTTTATTAGACACACAAATAAAAAAAGAGTGTAACAAAGCAAAACACAAAGCAGATCAAATGAAAAAAAAAAAAACCTCATCCCGACCAAGAATATCTGTGCTCAATCCCTTGATGGTGAACATGCAGCGTGGTCTCATTGTTATTCATAGGTTTCTATAAGCATTGTTTAAGCACACATGTTTTCATACGCTGGTAAAGATGCTGAGCATACAATACCAGTTTACTGACTACACTAAATCAAAAGTCTGAACATATAATCAGATAATGCCAACTATGCATGTTCTGATGTCTAATCCTTACAAACACTTACTCAGTGACTTTGCTTTAGGTTATTTCCTGCTTTATTAGGGGTCGCCACAGCGGAATGAACTGCCAATTAATCTGGCAATTGTTTTACAGAACAGACGCCCTTCCAGCCAATTCAGCACTGAAAGAACAAACCCCAGTGCTGGGAAACACCCACACACTGTCCCATTCACACACTATGGCTAATTTCATTCAATCATTTTCCTTCAGCTAGTCTCTATTTCAGAGGTTGCCACAGCGGAATGAACCGCCAACTATTCCAGCATATGTTTTATGCAGCAGACACCCTTCCAGCCGCAACCCAGTATTGGGAAACACCCATACACTCTCGCATTCACACACACATTCATACACTATGGCCCATTTAGTTTATTCAATTCACCTATACTGCATGTCTTTGGACTGTGGGGGAAACTGGAGCACCCGGAGAAAAGCCATGCGAACACGGGAAGACCATGTAAATTCCACACAGAAATGCCAACTGCCCCAGCCGGGACTCGAACCAGCAACTTTCTTGCTTTGAGACAATTTGATGGATGCAATATGTAGATGAATGGACGAATGATATATAATTTGGTGTATGGGTGGGTGGATGGATGAATGGTATAAAATTGGATGATAGATGGATGGAATATATAGATGGAAGGAAGGAAGGAATGAAGGAAGGAAGGAAGGAAGGAAGAAAGGGAGGAAAGGAAGAAAGGAAACTGGGATCTTATTCCTTTAACTTTTATAAAATTATACATATACACTATATCTGAACTCCTATAAATATGGACATGATCACTTTAGTACATTAATTAATTTATATGATTAAAACTTTCTATAATGAGTAAATATATATGAATATAATGTGATTAATATCAGAATAAATGGACTGTAAACATCTCAGACAAGCAGAACATGGGATTCAAGTCATCTTGATGTCAATAATGTAACTAAGAAAGGTTTATATTGCTCTACCAAAATAAACAACATCAAAAACCATCAGAGGAAATTTTATATAAGAAAACTTAAAAATAGACCACTTGACTAAGTATTCTGAAGCCATAAAATCTGGGTGAGGATCAGACCGAATGTACCTCATTATTCCTGAAAAGGTCATGTTCACCAGCTCGTCACGTTCAAAGATGAGAAACAATGTTCTGTTTGGTCACTGTGCCATTTATACATCAGAACACAAAGGCAAATGAGATTTCAGAGCTTCAGTGGAGGGAAAACTATTAAACTGTCTCTCTGTTCCTCACACAAAACTATGGCTACAGCAGATTGATATAATGTAGTGCATACTTCATTTTGTTACAATTTTGTTTTAAACAGTTATTTTTTTGACCATTTTATTTTTTGACCCCATGTGGGTTGTATAAAAATATATATAAAAAGTTTGTCCTTTTGTGTCTAAAAAGAAAATAATAGCATAGTTGTTTGTAACGAAAAGTCCTGTACACCTCCAGAGAGTGGAAAAGGGCAAAATATACATCATCCAACCCCCACATTCAAGACACAACGCTACTGAGTTTCAGAATACTGGGCACCAGAACATCCCAGAAAAAAAATGGACACTATTTTACGCTCTATTACTTTTTACTGTTTAATATCATATTGTACAATATGCTGTAAAATGTACATTATATAATATGCAGATTTACAAGAAACATACTTCACAAACCTAATGTAACTTTAATGCATGTTTACTCAGACTACCTTGCAGTGTATTTAACATACTTAAGTGACCAATTTTCCTGTAAAGCAGAATAAAAGCTGTGTGTGTGTGTGTGTGTGTGTGGTTGTTTATGTGATTTATGAAGACACAATTTGTATAATGACATAGGTATGACCTAGGTATTATAATGTTGAGGTGGTTTAAGAGGACATGCCTTGTGTCCTTGTCATTTAAAACTATTTAAAATCATACTTATTGTGTTTTATTTTTTGCATTCAAAATTTGCCACAGGTTTCCTGTGCGGGTTGGGTTTAAGGGTAGGGCCATATAATAAGTGCTTTTTACAGTATAAAATACAGTATGCCAATGGATAGTCCTCATAAATCACAAAAAACAACCTGTGTGTGTGTCCTTGCCCAATGAAATGTTAATAATTCTTTCTGACAGCATTTAATTTTTTTTTTAAACTGAAACAATACAATTCAGTACTGAAAGAAAACAAACCAGTAATATTGTCAAATACTTTTACACTTGAGTTGAAAAATTCATTCAGAAGTGTTAAATTAAAAACACATTCAATATTGGCATACTTTTAAAGCTGACTTGCTGCTAAAGATGCATTTCTTGTAATTATTAACGTACGCAATTATTAAAACGTCCAAATGGTATTTTATTGACTGAATGTGGACATGCATTATATTGCAAAATGTTACTCTTATAAACTATAAAAGGTTAACTTTCAGTAGCTCTATTTGAAATGTCATGTACACGTACCTGCAGGCACTCGTTGGGCCTCATCCTGAAAACCTCTGGCTCCTTCTTTGGCCTCCAGGGGTATTTGTGGCTCAGCGGCTTCGTCTTCTGTAGTCTCAGAGTCTACCACAAAATAAATAAATAAATAAAACGTTGAGTCACAAACCAGCACCTGCAATGATAACTGATGTCTAACTAAGAAAATGAAATCATGACATACTACTGTACATAAACAGTTTTTTTTCAGAGGGCAAAATTGTAGCAAAAAAAACAGAAGCTGTCACATTGTGAAAAGTGAAACGAAAAAACAAAAAGATGGCGTTTGAAATGAAAGAATAGTGGAGTAAAGAGAAGATGAGCTGCTGCAGGGAGCCCAAAGATGAAAACTAACATTACCATAACTTTGTTTCCGACAGGAGCGGAAAACTTCGCTTCCATAGTGGCAGAGGAGAGAAGCAGACAAGACATCACCGTTACTATACAGACAAATCCCATAGCAGATAATATATAAGACAACAACAAACTGCTGAATGGACACATTTGCACCATTTGGTTGACGGTTACTTAATGCACAACATAACTGGAACATGATTTTACTTGGTTTTATGTGTTAGGACAACTTTTTGTTTCAGTTTTACTATGTTTGGCAAATAGCAGAGCTGATTGGGATGACCAGAAAGGCAGATAAAAATCACAAATTAAATATGTAAAAGAGTAAATATGTATCGTCCAACCAAAAATGAAAAGTTGCTCTTAATTTACAAACACTCAGGTATATATATATTAGAACTCATTTATAAGAACTCAATGTATCATCAGGAGAAATGGGTATTAATATTGTGTTGCCTATGTTTTATTTTTTTGACTCTCAAAGTACTGGTAGCAAAAAAATCTTATTTAATGGTCTACTAAAAAATTATCTTAGATTGCCTAAGGGTAAATTACCAACATTTCATTTATGAAAGTCCTTAAGCTTAGTTAGTTAAAAGGAGTTTATTCATTCATTCATTTTCCTTCGGCTTAGTCCCTTATTTATCAGAGGTCACCACAGCGGAATGAACCACCAACTATTCCAACATATGTTTTACACAGCAGATGCCCTTCCAGCCGCAACCCAGTACTGGGAAACACCCATAGACTATCACACACACACACACAGACACACACACACACTCATACACTACGGCCAATTTAGTTTATTCAATTCACCTATACCGCATCTCTTTGGACTGTGGGGGAAACCGGAGCACTCGGAGGAAACCCACTTGAACACGGGGAGAACATGCAAACTCCACACAGAAATGCAAACTGGCCCAGCCAAGACTCGAACCAGCAACCTTCTTGTTTTGAGGCGACAGTGCTAGCCACTGTGCAGCCCGGAGTTTATTCAATTAAACTGAATTTAATTTTCAATTAAGAAGGATAATCTTTCATTATGAACTAATGATCTGAGCTTTTAAATACATATTTCAAACATTTATTTGCAATACTCTGTTAAGCCAATTCATTTTTCATGACATTATCCTTTCCAAGGAGATCAATATTATTTAGTTAAACAGATTGCACTGTCAAATTATCTGCAGTGTATTTCTAAACATTAACGATTATCAGAAACAACATTTTAATTCATGAGCTTCACATACAATAATAAATCATATAAAATCCCATGAGCTAAAAGGATGCAACAGAGTCTGATTTTAAATGGAGAACGTAATAAAAAGACTAATCCACATTAATTCTGCCTGTCTAATTAAATATTTAAAGCATAGTTTCAATTTAAAGCGCTTTTATAGGGAGCCGTGTCTAAAAATCTCATCTCATCAGTGCAAAAGTGTCAGCAGTCGGTATAAATTGCTTCAATGCTAAGCACTGCTAAGCTTTTTGCATTATTGATGCTTGAGATTATAGTGCTTTTGTACATAGTGAACTGATTCATTGTCAGGCTCCTCTTTATCAGAGCGAGCAGACAGACAATTGCAGAAAATCTGTCTAGCGTGACTTTTCAAACCCAAGTACACACATAACACTGACTGGCATCTTTAATAATAGAGGAAATAATGATCAACAACACAATGATTTATTACAAATCACAATAGAAACACAGAATAGAACAACACTGACAATTCATAAAAAGTCAGTACTTAAAACTGAGGATGCATCACGGTTTATCTGTTCAGAAAATGTTGGGTTCCACACAATTTCTTCATGTTGTCCCAACACAAATCAATTAGGTTAACTTAATTGTTTGTACAAATATAAATGTATTGAACATTAAACAATTAAGTTGTCCCCCAAAAACTCAAGAGTTGTGTTGATTCAGCTGATTTTAAATAAGTAGTTTGAACAAGCAGCAAAAAAAATCATTGTTTTGACTGAATGCTTTTATAGTTATTAAGCATGAATATGAATGATATCCCCATTAGGAGTCATTCATAATAAATGCTTCTCCAAGAGGCACATCGTTTTATATTATATTTGTCTGAAGCAAACACTTCCTATGATGTAGGTCTTGAAGGAGTCTCTGATGAGATTATGCAGCCCCTTGATGAAGAGATTGTTTTGGATTGCATCTTCGAATGGATTCTTGATGATTTTGGGATTGCCTTGGAGTATCAAGTGATAGGAATCCTAAATCTTAGCGATCTATCATCAATCTGCTGATGTTTTGCATGCACTGGAGTAATGCTTCCGAGTTCAAAACCAATTTTGAAAGTTGGCAAGTTGCATGCGGCTATTCTGAACATAAACGAAGGAGTTTTATGTCTTGTGCTGACTGTTTATACATTTCATATTGACATAAGAAGTCTGGCTGAGAAATATCAAGGGGTTTCAAATATCAGTTAGTTAAGTAATCAGAAAAATCACAAACAAAGACACTAAATTGTAGAAATGCATTTTACCATTTAAAAGAAGCAGAATTAAAATAAACTGACATTGAAAGAAATTCAACCAAATTAATGAGAGGTTTACAAAAAGATTTGTATATATTTGTTTTTGAAATGTCACCAAAACTAAAATTGAACTTAGTTTGTATTTTGTGATATTTAATTATGTAATTTAATTGACATTTGTACTCCAGGATGTTGAAATTAACTTAAATAACAAACAAACATATTATCATTACTGATGTATTATTCAATTTATTTTCCTAATTGAAATAATGCTGATGTAAAATAAATAAATACAACTAAATATAAGATAAAATATTTAAACTTTTAAAAACTTAATGTTGGATTGGCAACTGCTTGAAATAAAGCACTACTAAAACTAAAATGAGTATTTACATTCATGTGTTCTGTAAGAAAATAACTTTTTGTGAATCACTGTAATTAAACATACCATAAAATGAAATGGAACTTAAATGAAAAAGATGACTTTATTTAAAATAAAGCTCATTTAAAATATTACATATATAATGCTAAGATAAATTATTATTTGAATTGCATTTAATTCCTCTTTATGTCAACTCCTGTCAGGTGTCCCTAGTTTAATATACTGTATATATACTTGAATTCTTCATTCATTCTCCTTCGGCTTAGTCCCTTATTTATCAGGGGTCCCCACAGAGGAATGAACCGACAACTATTCCGGCATATGTTGACAACTTTATGCAACTTCCAGATACAGCCCAGTAATGGGAAACCCCTATCCACTCTTGCATTCACACGCACGCACACACTCATACACTATGTTCAATTTAGTTTCTCCAATTCACCTATAGCGCATGTCTTTGAACTGTGGGCAAAACCGGAGCACCCGGAGGAAACCCACGCCAACACGGGGAGAACATGCAAACTCCACACAGAAATGCCAACTGGCCCAGCTGGGGCTTGAACCAGCGACCTTCTTGCTGTGAGGCGACAGTGCTAACCACTGAGCCACCATGCCACCCCTACTTGAATTCTTTAAATGTCAAATTTTCCTCACAACTGTTTGAAGATAATAATAATAATGATAATTTATTATTATTAGCCAGCAACTAGCTCTCTGCAACTCTCACAGGGTCCCACTGAAGCTAAGCAGGGCTGCGTCTGGTCAGTACCTGGATGGGAGACCACATGGGAAAGCTAGGTTGCTGCCGGAAGTGGTGTTAGTGAGGCCAGCAGGAGGCGATCAACCTGCGATCTGTGTGGGTCCTAACGACCCAGTATAGTGAAAAGGACACTATACTGTTCAAAGAGCGCCGTCTTTCAGATGAGGCGTTAAACCGAGGTCCCAACTCTCTGTGGTCGTTAAAAATCACAAATTTGCCCACTACCCTTTGTCCATCAGGGCCTCCTAACCATCCCCATATCATAATTGGCTTCATCACTTCATCTCCTCTTCACCAATTAGCTGGTGTGTGGTGTGCGGTCTGGCGCAATATGGCTGCTGTCGCGTCATCCAGATGGATGCTGCACACTGGTGGTGGATGAAGAGATTTCCCTCAATGTGTAAATCGCTTTGAGTTTCTAGAAAAGCACTATATAAACGCAAGGAATTATTATTATTATTATTACTTGAATTCTTTAAATGTCAAATTTTCCTCACAACTGTTTGAAGATACATATTACTAGATCAGTTGTACTCATTTTTAAACGGAAAACAAAATAAATGCATCCTCAATTTTAAACAAAGACCAGACATTAGATGACTGACAGACTCTGAAGGGTTATCGTAAAATCTCTTTTGTAATAACCTGTTATCTATAAAGCCAAACACACCATGAGTGAACCGCCCAAATGTTCGGTTAGAGTGTCCGGTTTTCTGAAAAGAGAAAGAGAGAAAATATATTTTAGTGGCAGCACAAAAGGCTCAGAATGTATGATTACCACTTCAAACCAGCAAAACAAGCAAGCATTTCAAACAGATATCCCCAAAACACAGCACATTTAAAACCAGACGTACAAAGATGCAATACCACTTATCGGTCTTCAAAAAAAAAAAAGCAGGTCCATCTACGCTCTGCTAACCTAGATTTTAAAACGTATGTAGGGCATTTGGTGACTGAGAGGCTAGAAAATGAGCTGGCTCCTTTTGCCAATCCCTGCGTTGGCGTCCCCGCATATCACCTTGGATTAAATGTATCTGCTAAATGACAAGTATGAAAGCATCCAGTGCAGCTACGAAATGCTCTATCGTATGCGCTTATTCCCAGTAACACAATAGAAGGCATTTAATTTCTTTGTCCATTTATAAACAGCTTCATCTTCCTTAGTCAGAAATATGATTCTTGGCTTCCCGATATGGCTTTCTATTCACAATTCTTGAATATTCACAATGGATGAATGTAAACCAGGATGCACTGGGCAGCGGCTGTCTGTCACTCCGAATCCATTAGTTACAGAGAGAAATGAAATCCTAATGGCTGAGGCACCAGTAATTTCAAACCATTCTTCTGGCCAATCTGCTCCCTAACCACATTAGCTAAGGACGGCCGCCATCCGTTTCAGAGGCTGCAGCCTGGAGCTTTCCAGAGAGGCAAATAAAAGAGGATGAGTTTACAGATGAATTACAAGTCGGCCGTTGGAATACGTTTGCTTAAGCTCTGCTCTTTCTGCTTGTTGCAAAGAAAACATTTTCAGGGCATTAAAACTATTTGAATAATTCATAGGTGAAGAAAGATTCACGCACGTGCGATGCTGGTTAATTCGTCATTAGCCTCCATGTTTGGCATCTTAATGGACAAAAAGGCCAGTTCCACTCCAGCGCACAAGTGGCATACATTATGCAAAGGATCTGCATTCTTCTATTGCCACGTTTAGTCAACACAACTACCACCGAAAAGCATTTGATGATCAATCCACACGCAGAGATGGCCATTGACGAAGCCTACGCACACTTGAGCTGCTACAAGCACCGTTAGCATTTATTTAAATGTATTTCTTGGCATAAACCGTTAAGGAAAGTGCCCGTTTCCCACTGCATTCAACATTAGTATATGCATATAATATAACGTCACTGTCAGCTGGAAGCCATGTACAAATCCTGCTACTTTTCAGGAAATAAGAAAATAATAGTATTTTTTATTACTAGTCAGTCCCTGGAACATCTTGGAGGGACTCACTAGTAATTAAAAATAAAATTATTTTCTTACAATTATTATATATTACAATATTTTAAAGCATATTCATGCAAATTAAATAAATATGCATAATTATAAAAATGAAGTTAAGTAAACCTAACAGTTTCAACTGGTTTACTTACTTTAAGTCAACTTGTTGCTTATAAGGCAATGAGTTTACTCTTTTTTTAAAGTAAAAATCGTGATGAATTTTCTCAACACTTATGACATTATTTGCTTAAATTATTGTGTTTTGCTGTGAAAACCTTGCAAAATGTTTCTGTTTTGATCTCAAGAACCACTGGACTCGCTAAATCTTGGAGGAACTGACTGATGTAGCTTTATACAGACACTTGCATGTGATTTGATGAATAACAGTTCACCAAAACAAGCTTAAATTGAGTTTAACCACTTAATGGTGGAGATATGTTTGCCTGGAATGCATTGCAAGTGAATGTTTTCATTAACTTGAAGGTTATAAAGTTTGCTGTAGCCATGAGGGCACACAGTTTTACCTGTTCTTAAATACAGCTGACAGAAAACTCATGTTAAAAAAGTTAAAGAGCTATGTAAAATGTAAAGACTTTTTCAAAAATGTATTGGCCATGACTAAAGAGCAAAAGCTAGACCAAAACGCTCCCTACTTAAATACATAAAACTGTGGGATTTACAGACACATTGTTTAAAGATTTGTAACACCTACAGGAAAAGTAATCAATAGCATTAAATAAATATATGGAGATATGAAGAAAATGCCTGATGGCAAGTCATAATAACAAAATCATATTATATATCCTTTTTAAAATAAACTCACTTATTCCATTTAAAGTCAACTATAGGCACATCTTATACTTCTGTTTATTTAAATAGTCTTTTTATGTATAATTCATGTGTCTAGCACAAAGTTTCAGGCATTTCTTCTAAACTGCCAACCCCATTGGATCAATAATAATAGGGATGTTTGCTTTGGCCAACACCACCAATTACCAGAAGGTCAATAATTCCACATGACAGTCAATTTCTCAATCTATACTTGGGACAGTAAATTTACTCTGTGAGATTGACATAATGTTTCAGCGTCGGTCCATGATATTCTGAAGCTGCTGGTAACAGAGGGCCCTTCAAGCTTCAATTACATTTTCCACACTGACACTTATCCAAAATGACCTGCCAAATGCACACTCGCTCCTTTGATTTGAGCAGGCCACAGAGGGAGGATCTTCAGCCAGCCATCTGTGCTGCGAAGAGCTGAGCAACGCTCCTCTTACTGGCTCGGCTAGAACTAAACATGGACCCAAGAACTTAGCGGCTGACATTCAGTGACTATGTTGTATGACAATATCGAGAATGGCTACAAAAAAAGACAAAGAGATCTGCAAAACATGAAGTTATAACTTATATTTACATGCATTTGTATCATTAGCTTAGCAACATGCTAACGCCAACCCCTTTTACGTAGGCAGCTCACTAGGTTTCAGAACAGAGCTATAAAGTTTTAAGTTTTTAAAAATATATATGACACAGTCATTAGTTGGCACCAAAACAACAAGCTGCATGAAACAGAGCTGCTGTTGTCAGTTTCAAACAAAACCCTCTGAGCCTGGTTGATCAGCACCTTGGAGAGCTCAAAGTATTTTTCTTGTCAGCCCACAGCACTGGCATTCATTCAGGATGAATCAAGCATCTCTGGGCAACAGGTCTAGCTTGTTTTGATGCATTATTTTTTACCTTCGTGGTCACCCGGTAATTTATACGTTGCCAGGTTAGAGCCATGCTGAAGTCTGAGGAACGCTGCCGGCCACTATTCAATCTGGGTTACGTTATCCGCTTTCTGCTCTAACTCCACTCTTTCAGCACAGGAGCGAGTGGGCTATTTCAATCTCACCCGGTCCAACTTTTCATTACTCCTGCCAATGCAGCAAGTGAATCACTTCACACCTTAAGGAACATCTCTCTCTCTCTCTCTCTCTCTCTCTCTCTCTCTCTCTGTGTTACCCATTGCTTTCCCTAATGCTTGTGAGTCAGCAGGGCAGGTTTAGAAAGAACGGTGGGACTTCATGTGATTCATGGCCTCCTCTACAGTGCTGGTTTATGGTTACTGTATAGATATTAATCAATTTGGGTAAAAGGCTTGGTTTACCAAAATATAAACATTACCCCATCATTTACTCTCACTCGTGTGGTTATAACATGTATGAGTTTCTTTCTTGTTGAACACAAAAGAAGATATTTTGAAGAATGCTGATTGCCCCATTGTAGAAAAAAAAAATTATGGAAGTCAATAGGAAAATATCTTCTTTTGTGTTTTGTGACGGGGAAGGGGAAGTAAATGATGACTGAAGTTTCATTTTTGGATGAACTCTCTTAAAAGGTTCATTCGAATAGCTAACAGCATTGTGTGCCAAAAATATATATAGCTTTCTTTTGATCTACTGTGAGGATTCACTAAATACATGCAGTGAAAAATTGGTGGATAGTTGCAGCTGATCTATGCGTAATTGTTTTCCTCTCAGAAAAAAAGGTTTCAGGGTATTTAAATGAATCATGCAACATAATTTAGTATAGTTTGTGATCTATTTGTATTTGCACCCCCCAAAAAAGCATGTCACTGGCTTTGCTTGTTTGTGACCTAATTTGCGCTGCATAGGTTATTACAAATGAGCTATTGCGTTTATGCTCTTTAATTTGCATGTTGTCAGCAGATCTCAAAACTTTCCATTCCCATAAGTGCTTTTATGGGGTTGCGCTCCAGCACTAATTTACACTGTTTAGTAAATCTAGCCTTAATAATCTTCATTTACGCAAAATTGCTGCGGTTATTTTTGTTTGTAAGATCCTAAAGGAAAACGTGAGCATGTAAAAGCATAACTAATGTGTGTCACCATAAATGCCACACAGTTTCTTCATAATATCAACGTGGAACTAAAAATATTTTCTCAATAATATTTTTGGCACACACAAAGCATTCTTAATACTGGGACTAAACCAAGGGGAATCAAGTGGATTGCCTTTGTGTTGTGGGTTTATAATATGGGTGAATAAATGATGACAATTTAGTGAACAAAAAAGGCTAAAAACGTCAACAACTGGTTTTCAAACTGGAGTTTGTATAATGCATTGTGATCAATCTCTTTTTCCTTGCATGTATTTAATAATTTATAGCCACCTTTACACTGCACAATGCTTATGACTATCTGAAACCAAATTTCTATTCAGTCCATCCAGTGAGAATGCCTTTTTACATGAACACACATTTAAAGCAAACTGATTTCAGACAGTCATAAAGCCATGTCTAATGGTCTAGAACAAAATCAAATGGGCTTTACTGGAAATCAAGGCAACATTTAAGTGACTAAAATGCTTATTTCTCAGTAGAAATTGAATCATAAGTTAATAAATTTGCATTGTTTGCACCATCAGGCACCATTTTTATTCCTTCCACCAATTCATTTTCCAGCCGCATACATAGTTTTAATCATGTTGTAGATTCTTCACTATTTGGTTTCCCTCAATCTTAAGTAAACAAGAAGACACAAACACTAAGTTCAGACATGATCTCATACCTCATACCTTCTGCACAAGCTGTTTTCTCAGGTTTTGAACAACCTAATATTTTGAATCTTGCAGCTAACAGCAGAAAGACAGTGGCGCTGATGCGATCTCATATGCAAAAAATAAAGAAAGAATTAAAGACAGAAATAACCACCATCTAAGGTCTTTTTCTGCCTTGCAAGGACTAGTATATCTTTCAGAAAATGTGGATCTAATTATCTTCAGGGTTTTTTTTTTTTTTTTTACTAGCAGCAAAAAGATATGCTGTCTCCCCAAAACGCATCAAACGGAGGGATGAAATAATAACATATTATTCACATGACAAGACAGAAAATGAAACTAGCATTTAGCCTACATCTGAAACTATGACTCAGCCACCTGTTCGGTCTCTGTCTGGTCTCTAAGCTACATCTCTGCCCCATCCACCCGCCTGTCTCCATCTGCCGACTAAGATCCAATTATCTTTTTCTTTCTCCTCACACCCACTTTTTCTTTCATCTTCACAAGGATTCCTATCAGCCTGAGAGGAAGAGGTAAGAGCTTGTCCTGCTCACCTCCTCTCACCTGTAAAATGTCACAATGACATATTGTCAAAAGCAGCACACTTTCATGCACTTACAGCCGGTGGCAGTGATGGAGTGCAGATTGCTCATTTTCACTTTATGTGGCATCTAGGGAGGGGGGGCATGGTTCGCATTTTGACCTCACAGTCTATATACAGAAACATCATCCCTCATTAGTGGTGATCATTTCTCCAACCTTTACAGTTTGCCATTTAACCCAAAACTTTGTCATCATTTAACCAGCCTATTGTTGTTGCAGTTTCTTTTTTTACAGAATACATAAAATTCAAAAACATAAGACTCCACTAACATTAATTGCATGGATATTCGCTCATTATTCATCTTTTTCATACTGGTGGACAATTTTGGAAGTGAGCTTATTTTTTATTTGGAACAGCAACTGCATAGTGAAGCCTACATCTTTTTAAAAACTAAATGTGGTTTTGCCATTTTACACTGGCAAAATCCAGTCATTTCAATAAGCATGAACATGATCATTTGAGGTGAAAGATTTCCCCACATGGATTTTGCAATAGCTTCATGTCCTTTTGGGATTCAACAAAAGAAAACAGAAATATTTAACCCAAAAATGAAAATAGAAGGGTGCCTTCTTCCAGGTTTTGACATCATACATGCACTGCTTAATGTTATCATAATTTTCACATCTTTTCCAAAGTATTTCCAAACCTGAATTATATATATATATATATATATATATATATACACACACTTACAAATCGATATATATACAGTGCTCAGCATATATAAGTACACCCCTCACAAAATAATCTTTTAAATTCATATTTTTAATAGGAAACTATACAATATTATATTTGTGCATATACATTAGATTAGTCAGTACTAAAGCCAAATCTATAGCTAATCTAACAAAATAACTTACGATAATGGTCCAAAAACTAGTACACCCAAATTTATGTTATAGAAAAATATTAAATACAAATTTTTAAAAAGAGGAAAAATCAAGAGAAGCAAAAACTATTTAAAAAATTTGTTGAAATTTTGTAGTTTGTAATTTATTTATTTTTTGCAATATTTTGCTTAAATTAAATTGTATTCTTTTTCAATGTCTAAATATGTTTGGTGATTAAATATTATTTAAATAAATATATCTGTTTAATAAATCTGTTTTGTTTAAATGCACCAAAACACATTGCCTACATTCACTGAGAAATGGATAAAAATATTCATTTTCAAAATAGGGTGTACTCAATTATGCTGAGAACTGTATATAAGACATATAACTGAAAATATTTTCTCAATAATGTTTTTGGCACACACAAAGTATTCTTAAAACTAGGATTAAACCAAGGGGAATCAAGTGGATTGCCTTTATGTTGTGAGTTTATAACGTGGGTGAATATGTTATTTTTTTTATATATACAAGTTATATAAATTATGTTATATAAAACAATATGTTTATTTATTTTGTATTTATTTATTTTTAAAGCACATGGATAGCAATACATCTTATATTCTACATTGCCATCTAAGGTATGGGAAAAAAATACAATTTCAATGAACAAAAATACAAGTCAACGGATATCAAAATATTTATTAAATCATAGCAAAGCAGGCTTGGAAGCAGAATTTAAACATGCATCCAGTTCTGGAGCAATAACAGCCAGTTCTGCAGTATGAATTAAATGTAACCAATAAAAGAGTAGAAATATAACCATATTAGCTGATGATCTAGCTTTAAAAATCTCCCTGCTAATGCTGTGAAGCAGTCCAATTTACGATCCTACAGTTCCCCAGAAATATGCATCAGGGAAAAATGGGTTGCTGCTACAAGCACTTCTGTTTTATTGCACTTGGACGAGAAAACAACCTACATGCTGACTTACCATATGTCTTGTATAGCGGTGCAAAATCGAACAATACAAGTCGCAGAATCCCCATTTGCTGATTTCAATATAAAACTTTTCAATTATAAACAATACCTTAGTGTTTTAAACCCCCAGAAGACCCCTTAAGAGGCAACATCCAAGCACCCAGGGGGCTATCAGCTTTGTCTCTGGGCATCTGCAGGGTTTCTTAGCGTAAACCCAGGATGCATTAGAATATGATAGAGATTAATGAGCCATGGCCATTCACCTATTCAGCTGTAATCATCTTCACGCAATTAGCCAGATGGGTGCCGTTTGTTTACAAGAAAAGGGTGGGGCGCAGGAGTGCGAGTGAGCGCTAACAGCCCAAAGGAGGGAATTGGGTCAAGCTTCCCTCAGACAGAGACTCGCCGAATGACAAATCCCACACATATGGGTCAAACTCAAACTCCCAGTCAGTTCCGAGTCAACATGCAAGGCAAGAAAAACAAGGCATGCAAGGACTCACCTGAAAGCGTTTCTTGGACCAGATTTTCTTCATGGCTTGGAGTAATCCTGGTCTTTTGTTGCGTTTAACCGAGGTGGGAGTGATGGTTTCTGGAAGCTGGGAATTGACGGTCAGACCCGCTGGTGACCTGATGGTATCGGTGGCATGATCTGAATCCAGTTTGGACTGCTGAAAAAGCCGCTTTATAAAAGGAAATGTACCAAACGGATGGGTTATTCACCTTCCGTAATTTCTTTGAGAGCAAAAGTTCTCTCTCACCAACTTGATTTTCCTGAGCATGCTCCCTAAAAACTCAATTCTGTGTTATAAAGTAGTTATTTCCCCCACTGCAGATACTGCGCTGTTGTTCTTTCAGTTTAGGAAGGAGCTCGTACTAACAGCAGAATTGAAGAACGCTTGAAAAAAAAAAAATGAACCTCAGTAGATGGCACCTCCTCAGTGCTTCAGGATTCCCAGAGGCAAATAATCAGAGCTGGCTCTAAAGCATCGCTTAAGAATTAACCAATAAGAGCGCAGAATAATATACTCAGCCAGCAGCAGCGAGCAAAAGAGTGTGTGTGTGTGTGTGTGTGTGTGTGTGTGTGTGTGTGAAGAGAGGTAAGCAGAGAAAGAGCGAGCAAGAGTGAGAAAGGGAGAGAAACCACTACACTGCACCGTTTCGGGGGAAGGGAGGGAAGATAGACAAAAAGAGAGAGAGGGAGGGAAAAAGAGACAGATCAAGAGAGAGAGAGAGAGAGTGAGAGAGAGAGAGAAAGAGAGAGAAAGAATGAGTCAGTCCCGTTGAGCCTTGCACTGAGGGATGCCAGTTGGCAAATGCTTTTTCATGTCCCGCTTTCCTTTTTCCCCCCTTTTCTCCCCCTCACTTTCTCCTTCTGTTGTTTATAGAGGCTGAACGTGTCTCTCCTGCCCAGCAGCAGCAGCTCCAGTACGGAGTCTCCTCACCCACTGCCTTCGTTTCACATTCAGGATCAATGCTCGTGACGTCAGAGCAGCCTCCAGTTGATGCTGTCTTTTTTTTTTTTGCAACCCACCATTTGAACATTTTAAAAATAATTGTACAATTTTCGTCTACAAGTTATGGGTGGGTGCCATTAAAGCATATAAAATTAATCTCTGTTGATGATATTTCAAAGTGACATTTTATATAACAATACAGTACAACAAAAAATTATAAACAACATGAACTCTGATTCCTCTTAAGGACTAAAAGTGCAGTAATGTTGTTCTACACATTTACCAAGGCAAAATCCAGTTATTCTTAATAGGAATCAAGAATTGATCATGAGGTGAAACGTTTCGCCACACAGATTTCACAATGGGTTTGGTGGATCTCATGGATTTGCTATATAAATATTGATAATAGATAGGGGGGATGGGGGGCGTGTTGTGAAAGCAGATTATGATTAAAAATGTTGTTGACATGGGTCCGTTCTTCGTACCTTGCTTAAATGATCTAAGATGATTTGGCAGATCTTGATCTTTTAATCGTGATAACTGATCTCTCACTAATTTGGTTTTGAAACAAATTTGCAATTATTAAAATATCTGGATGAATTGATTTGAGATTACTGTGTGCTTGTGTTTATTGTAAAAGACAGACCTATTGGTCCTTGAAATTACGATCAGCAATGCAGCAATTGGCTGGTGGCAAGACAGCAGCGTGATTCATCTGATTAATATTAACATCACCCGATTGACATTAATTGTCAGCCATTTGGGCAAAATGACATAACATTTGTAGTAAAAATTAGCTTACAATTTCTGTCAAGAATACAGTATTTAGCTATTTAAATAATTTTACTATAGACCGGATTTTCTAAATGACAGCATTCTAGCTACTTAATCTCATGGCGTAAGGTATGACTGGCTATTGAAAATAAAATGTGCATCAAAAATGTAAAAAATGCAAAAGGATTTGAGAAATGGTCTGAATCTCCTGCACATCAAATCACCCACAAATTAGCTGTCAATGTTGTGTGAGCATGAAATGTCGTAAATTATATAATTATTCCATCACACTTTTTCTAAATCCCTCAATGAAAATATTATATGGACTCATGTGTAAACACTCTCAGAAATTGTACTAAAGCTGGTGCGGTCCATTTTTAAAGTTTGCATTTTTGTCTAAAATGCTCATATTGGTATCTTAACAGTATATATTTACAAAGTGCACACATTAGTCATGAAAAAGTACAAAAATGTTCACTTTGAACCCCTTGAAAAATAACCCCTGTGATATTTTGTATCTTTATTGTGTAGGTTATGTAATGGTTTTAAATTCCTTCTTTTAACCTGATTTTACAATATAGTAATTTTCCCTAATATAATACTCTTGTAAAAAAAAATAGCAGCAGTTGGTAAAGACTTTCAGTATCACCTTTGCTTGAAATGACAAGACCTAATCCTGTTTATATAAAATAATCCTTTTCCCAAGCAGGTTTGAGCTACCAGACCTGTTGCTATGACAACAACTCCTAAATGAGCTTCGGAGAATGAAACTATTCTAGATCATGTCGAATTGTCAATAATTACATCCAGCTAACGGAGTAATCCATGTACAAAGAACGGACCCCAGATCCTTATCAATCTCATGCATTTGCACTTGTTTGTAAAAAACACTGAGCACTCCTGTGAAAGTGAGCATGACCAAATAAGAGTTGCAAATTAAGTGAAGAATCTCAGATTTAAACATGAAAGCGGTGACATGAGACATTTAAAAGCAATACCAGGTGTAAATATTTTCAGTGTTCCAATCACAAGTCTACCGAGATGTATTACCATGTTAAAATGCTGGGTTCCACACAATTCCTTCATGTTGTCCCAACACAAATCAATTAGGTTAGCTTAATTGTTTTTGCAAATGTAAGTGGATTGAACATAAAACAATTAAGCTGTCCCCCCCAAAAAAAACTCAAGAATTGTGTTGATTCAGCTCATTTTAAATAAGTAGTTTGAATAAACAGCAAAAATAATTTTTAAGTGTGCCAGATGGAAACCTGTCTGATGATGTCAGAATTTTCATTTTTCAGAGAAACATCGCTTTAAAACCCAATTCAAGGCATTTTGCCATCCTACACTGTCCTGAAACATACAGTCTACCCTTTGGATCGAACCCATTTGAACACTAGAACAAATAATCCTAAAAAGAATTTGTACCATTTTCTTTTTGCAGTAATTTCTTAAGGTAAATACAATAACTACAGCAACCTACACAATAATCCAGTCCTGATCTTGTCTTGCTTGAGGGATATCCTGCTCTACATTAATCCACATTCCTTCATTACCCTTGACCTGTAAATATCACAAAACACTCCTTCAAACTGATAGCAATATGCTGCAGAGGAATCTCTACCATGGTGTAAATCATATATCAGTACGCATTTGTTGCACAGTATATCATCCTGCAGCATACCCCTAGCATCGTTTCTTTCATCTCCTCCTCCAATAGCTCAAACAAATTGATGCATTAAAGTTTATTAAAAGGTTTATTAGAATTTACATCCCTTGGACAGAACTCAAATATCTTTAATGAGAAGACCGAGGCAATCATGTGCAGCTTTTAGATTTGCATAATGAATTCATGAATTATAGAGTCTCACACCTGTGATGTTAGCAAGGGGGTCAGCGAGGCACATTGATTTTTTTTTTTGGCTCTGTAATTTCTATGGAGCACACAATCCATAATATTATTGACACCACAGCAGAGCGCAAGTCACAACAAAAACACGCTCAAAAAGATATTGAGAAACGAATTGTGGTCTGTACGACTTGGCCACTGAAATGAATTGCCATTTTTCTGAGCCAACCTGCACACATTATAAAGGCTGACGCCTGCTGAGGCAGAACATTAAGGGGGCTGTGAGAGAGCCAGACGTCCAAAACATTCACATATTCATTCTCATTAGCTGTTACCGCTCGTGTCCATAATAAGCCAGGTGGACTGTTGTTTTCCTGTATTGTTGTCCACACCTGGGTCCTTTCGCTCCAATGCACTGCAATCATCTAGATATAAATGATGCACTTATCACTAAAAACAGCTTGTTTTTTTGGTCAGCCTTCAAAAAGAAGTCAAAATTGTCCATATTTGTTTTCTCAAAGCACCATTCCTTATCAGGGTTGTAGCACATTTATCTAAATCTTTGTTTTCTCATTTAAAATCCAAATTTAAAGACTTGTTTAGCCTCAAACAACATTCACTTTCATCTGATAGCACAAATCCTTCTTAATCCGTCTTAATTTTCTTCCAGTTTGTAACACCCACTTTTAAAGATACAATAAATTTATGATGTTTAAATGTCACTTTGTATTTTATTCCTCATTAAATATCCTGTTTCACTCATCAGATAACAAATCATAATGGATTAGTAGTAGAGGACGCTTGATTTGTTTTTCCTAGATGCTAAATCTTGGTCAGTCGTGTCATTTAGTGCTCAAAGTTAATATTTGAAACAAAAAATGAACATAATTGGTAAATACATTTATCTAAATACTAATAAATTAATAATTTCCACATACACAGCCAAATGTTTGGGGGGAGTTAGGGTTTGGGCTTTTTTGTTTGTTGGCTTGTTTTAAAACTAAATAAATGTATACTTTCTTAATTGGCAGGAATGCAAATCAAATAATTTAAAGGCATCGAAAAGACATTTACAATGTTAAAAATGTCTAACTGTAGAAAGTCTAATGTCTAGTCTAATGGAGAAAACAAAATATTCTTCATTCATTAACTTTATATTTTATCAAATAAATGCATCCTTTTTTTTTTAAACTAATGTTTTTCTGAATATAAATAAAATTATACTTACTGACCCCAAACCTTTGAACTGTAGTGTATTAACAATCCATGTTGTGCAAGTTAAACAAAGCAATGGTTTGTCACTAAACATTAATAACTGAACCTCAATATTCTTATTTTTTGGCATCAGTCAGAATTTTTTGCCAATTGTTGCATACCTAGTTAGAAATGACATTATGTTGGCTTTCAGTGTATGTTTGTTTTTTTCAGTGGGGTGAGGCAGTTGTTTTCTTTCAGTGATGTAAGCAGCGCTACAAACTAGATTGCCAATTGACCCAACTCTAGTTCTAAACACATTTTCTGTGTGCCTGTCTTCTGTCTCTCTCGTCATCCATCTCTTCAGCCCTTGCTCTTTCTCTCTGACAGACAGTGTTCAATATCTGAGGGACCAGTACAGCTCCGTCTTTTCCCTGTTCTATGGATCCCATCGAACAATTATAAGGGCTAGGCTCTATTCCACCAGGTGTCACAAAACTGACACACATTTGCGTTTTTTTCACCTGTTAAAGTGCCATATATCTCACTTATGCTAGCTGACACACTGAATCATGGCGTTGAATGCCATAGGTGTTCTTATTTGGGTTACTAGCACACAATAAGCTACAGTAGATATAACATACATATTTGCTGTCTTTTGTTTCAATTGGTTCGAGACCAAAAAGAAATTGATCCAACTGGTCCTGTTGTTGTTTTTAAGACAGAAACCTGAGGATGCCAAGCTAAAAATATTTTGTATGATGTCACAGGAATGAAATATTTGTATTTGTTTCAGTTGAGAATGCATAAAGAGCTTATAAAATGTGTAAAGAAGACAAAAAAACATCAGGAACTCCATAAGATCTGCTGCAAAAAGATACATATCTGATACTTATAATGTAATAGGCAATATCCTGACTAAAAACAGATTTTTAGCATTCTGTCTATTTTATTTCCACACATATCCTTTTTTTTTTTTTTTTTTTTTTGGTTTGTTTAAATGTCTTGGTCCAAGCTGCATTCACATTTCAGCTGAACCATACCAGAGTGTGTTTGGAAGTAGACCAATACCCAGATTTTTAGTGGTCTCAGTCCACTTGTTCTAGTGCACGTTTGTATTATTAGATTGGGAGTAGTGAAGTTTTATTCACACATTGGAGAAAGAATCAATATGTAAGGAATAATCAATGGATTGTAGTGTGGTTAAGCATTTTAAATGTACAAAGTGGAGCCGAAAACGTTTGCTCACACTTTACTCTAGGGCTGAACGATAAATTGATATAAAATTGCATTTGCGATTCGGTAAAAGCTGCGATTGTCTTTCACATCATGTGAGGAAAGCACAGTGATGTGATCAGTAGCAAATCTCCTCCAAAAGCCTGAGGGCGTTCTCTCTCGCGAGTCGCACAGAACAACCAAATATGCCAAGAAGAAACCCAGGAAAAACCAGTCTACGGGAAATCCTTATAGTGTAAGGTAATTTAATAATTTGACTAAACCGGATTAACAAACACGTGACCCTGACAACTGTTTTATTAGTTCTTTTCATCATTTTCCTGATAATAAAGTATGTAATTATGCAATGTAACAATGTATTGTGCTTTATTCTGTATATGTGGTTTTTTCATGTGATTTCAGGTTTAACTTTAGCAACATAATGAACTAGCCGTAGTTCACCGAGATGCTACACAAACAGCTGTCAATATCGCAGAATGATTATTTGCAATTTGACTATCGCATGATGATATTGCATGCGATTTTTTGCATAGCTTGGCAGAGAACTATGGCTCTGTAGTAAACGCGGCTTCAGCTGAATACACGTGCTGGAGATTCACTGCTGATAACAAAGCTGGCTTTATAGATAAACGCGAACAATCAGATGCGATTTATTGTTCAGCCCTACTTTATGCACAGCAATTCGTTGATTATCCCGTTTATTTTGTGTTCATGTGTGTGCAATAAAAGGACACAGGCATATTTAATAGCTCATAGTAACATGAGTTAGCTACCTCTACTTTCTGAGAATATGAAGCAGACGTCAGTGATTAAGTCGAGATTACACAGATGACGAAGGCTCCAGCTACTGTCACTGAGGGCCTACTCACACTAGCCTATCCGAACCATGCCCGGGCTCGTTTCCTGGTTTGTTTGACAAGTTAGAGTGCTCTGAATCGGGCCCAGGCACGGTTCAGTTGGCTGGCCCTGGCCCGGTTTTGTTAGAGGTGTGCCAAAGCGCGGTTCGGTTGAGCTTTGGCGTGGTACGCTTGTAGTGTAAGTGCAAAGCGCGTCTGAGCCTGAAACTGAAGACGCAACGTCACTTTTAAAGGACTGTTTTTATTATTCATTCTTACTTTTCAATGAACGTGAACTGTCATAGTTTATTGAAGACGTAAACCCCTTGCTGCCCACCAGCTGCACCTTAAGCAAAGCGTCAAAAGTGGTGGATCTGTTCCGCAAAATATTTGACTGCGTGTCACATTTTAAAAATAATACAATTAGATATACTTAAAGCAATGTCCACTGTGCTGAGCGAGAGTGCTTCTCTTCTGTTAAACTGAAAAGTCGCATCATCAATGACGTAAGCGTGCTCCGGCTCGGAAGGTAAAAAATGTAATGTGAGCGCAGGCCGAGGGGGAGAGGGGAGAGCGCGCTT
>CAIGQW010053321.1:3592266-3616819 GCA_903798125.1 Danio choprae
TTCTTTGCTGATTTATTCTTTAATAGAAAGCTTAAATGAACAGCATTTATTTGAAATATAATTTTAGAAATGTATTTATTGTCACTGTTAATCAATTAAATGCATCCTTACTTAGAAATTAATACTTTTTTTTTGTTTTTTTTATCTCAAATTCTTACCGACCTCAAACCTTTAAGTTTTGATTACGGACAGCATTACCTCCTCCATGTTTCTTCTAAACATTTTGCAAGAGCATATGGAGGTGAAATTATGGCGTGATTAATTAGTTTTCTGTCAAAAACGATAAAGCCACACATAAATCCTTTTTAAGTCATTTCTTATCATGACAACTTTCATTACATCAAAACAAGATCTCAGTGTTGCCACAAAAACACAAAATGGTGACAGCAATGTAAATCTACCTGCAGTATTCTTTTATCTTCTTTCTTTTACAGACTTTTTTTTTGTCTGTTAAAAATACTGAAACATGAACGAAGATTAAAATGACATACAGTACAAATATTACACATAACACATCAATAATATACTTTTTATTTATTTATTTATTTATTTATTTATTTGGCCAAAATACCCTTTAAAGTATATTATTGATATGTTATGTGCAATATTTGTACTGTATGTCATTTTAATCCTTGTTCATGTTTCAGCATTTTTAACAAATATATTTATTCATTTATTTTCTTTTCGGCTTAGTCCCTTTATTAATCTGGGGTCGCCACAGCGGAATGAACCTCCAACTTATCCAGCATATGTTTTACGCAGCCCTTCCAGCTGGAACCCATCACTGTGAAACACCCATAAACTAATTCACACACATACACTATGAACAATTTAGTTTACCCAATTCACCTGTAGCGGCTGTCTTTGGACTTGTGGGAGAAACCGGAGCACCCGGAGGAAACCCACACGAACACGGGGAGAACATGCAAACTCCACACAAAAATGCCAACTGACCCAGCCGAGGCTCGAACCAGCAACCTTCTTGCTGTGAGGCGACTGTGCTACCCACTGCGCCACCGTGACGCCCTAACAAACATATATTGCAGTTAATTAACAAATTCTTAGTAAATAATTTTGCCTCATGTGATCTCAATGCATCATCTAGAGCAACTTTTTCTTAGAAAGGGACAAAAACCAAACCTGATTGAGGCTAGTGGGTCAAAGGTCAATATAGCTGCCATGGGTAATTTCCTAATTTATTTAATAATATTTAAAAATAACTAGAAAACGTTGCTTTATATTAAACTATAACTAATACAGCATTTAATACAGCACAATGAAGTTATACTAGTTTAACACTTTATTTGCTCACTGATGTCTTCTGCATAGTCCTCTATCCATCAAGTGACATTAATATATAAAATAAAATACATTTACAAAATTTAATTAAAACATGTTTTTTTGGTAGCTCAGTGTAACGGAGGCCAGCTAGTGAAGTGCTGTGCAGGTAAACCTCACTCCTCTGACCTCTAAAGGTGCTCTAGCGACAGACACTAGAGGCCATGGTCTTTAGCCTCCTTGTTAGAGCAACCGACTCCCATGTGGAAGGTCGCCGGTTCGATCAAAATGCTTCTATAGTTTTACTAATAACAAAATGTCAAGCTTTTCATTTCTAGGTGAGCTATCCATTAAACTTTAGTTTAAATGTTCGTCATCTAAACAATCGGGTTAATAATAATAGAAACATTACTATTTATGTGCAAAAGGGAATATCAAACCAGAAGTACTCAAATGCATTTAGTTCAGTAACTGTTTATTCAATTAGCGCAAGTTTCATGGTTCCTCAGTTAATCAATGGTTCTGGGGGTAAATGTTGTATTTGCCCAAGTCTCATGAGTGTGGCATCATGAGAAAGCAGTCGGTGTGAATAATTTAAAGCTATGCTAATTAGCAGCGTTTAATTGGAAACAGAGGGAGCGTCATGAGTGGAATCTGACTGGTGGGAATGCAAATTAAAAAAAGGAAAACCAACAATCTTTTCAGACTAAACTGCTCTTCATAAAATAAAGGGCCAACTCTAAATTCTAAGATGGTGAGTCATAAAGTAAGTTGTGGTAAATGCACTCTAGTGACCATGTGCAAATTCTATATTAATTCACAGAGCTGCTGCATTGTTTGTAAATTGCTACTAGGGCTGAACAATATATCATTTAAGCATTTTCAATAGTCATCAATAGATATCACAGGATTAGATTATTTATTAAAGATTAAAAGATAAAGATATTATTATTTTTTTTATTATTTATACAATGATGACCATGTTATTTTATGTTTAAATACTGTTAAACTCTCCAGAAAAACATAAAACGATGTTTATTTCACTCTGTTGTATTTATAATTGCTTGTAATTTATTATAATTTATGCAAATGCACTGCATAGAAATCAATGAAATCACTGATCTAAACCAATGAAATATCTTCAAATAGAGCTATTCAATCTGGTGAAACTATATTCATAATCGCAATATATATGGCAGCAAGGTATAAATATATCGCAATGTCCGATTTTTCCAATATTGTGCAGCCCTAACAACTACTGGTAAAATCGAGTCTATTTTCTAATAATTTCCCTGCGATATAAGACCCTGGAGTCATAAGTGTCCGGTTTTGAAAATTTAGATTTACACATCACATAAAAACTGAATAAATAAGCTTCCCATTGATGTTTTGCTTTGTTAGAACAGGAAAATACCTTTAAAGGTGTCTAAATAAAGCTTTTAGAAATGCATATTTCTAAAACCTTCACAGAGCATGATCTTTACTTTATATTTTAATGATGTTTGCCATAAAATTAAAATCTATCATTTTGACCAATACTATGTATATTTGGATCTTGTCAAAAATATACCTGGGCATAAGACTGGTGTTGTGCTGCAGGGTCACATTTTCTAATTCCACACCTTTAGACCTTTTTTTTTTTTTTTTTTTTTTGCATGAAGTACCATCGAGATACAGACAATCACTGGGGAAGAAAGTGTGGGTGGGTTAGCCAGGCAATCAGACAGCCTCTCCTGTATGACCTCTGCAGATCCCACTGCAATAAGAGGCTTGATGGCTGCAGTATATTCTGAAGAAAAAAAAAAACCAGCCTGACTGTACTCAAGAATTCCATGCGTCTATAAAGAGCTCTCTGAGCAACAGGTGAAGCCATGTATAGCAGCGACACATGTTGCTCTGCAGTCTCCTCACTTCATCTGGTATGTTTCTTCATTGCTGTTAATTTGCCTGGGTTATGCAGTAATGCAAGGCCTTCTACTGTATATACAGCTACACAAAATTGCGATAAAAAAAAAAGCTGTTTGCTATGGTTGTTTGAATGACTGCACACAGGCTGGCAAAGATTTAGTTGTTATGGGTTAGATTAGAGTTACGGAAATTCACATATTATTGGTTGACTGTGTGAATGTAAACAACTGAGGAAAATAATATATAATTTATGATGTGCATCAGTATATCAGATCCAATATTTCTTTTCAACATCTTTATCATTATAGCTCTGAACTTTTCTATGGTTTATTAGGTAAATATTTTTAAAGCTGTATCTTTAGTAGTTTACAAGTACAATAACTACAAAGTACTGTAGCACTGAATTTTATGCACTGAACAAATAAAATCTAATCAAAAATCTGAAAATGAAAGAAATCTGAGCCCAAAAAGGCTATGCTGTAACTAAGTGAATACTTATAGAATGACACAAATGTGTATCAAATAAGTATCATAATACAGTATGAGAGATATATATGTGTGGGAGAGAGAGAGCATGCTAAGCGATTTGTAAGGCAAAATCCATTTAGGTTAGTTGATAACACTGCATATCAAGTTTTTTCCCACCTAAAATAAGGCTAGGGAGAGGTATATTATTACTACCATAGATTTATAAATGTAGAGCATTTTACAATTATAATGTTAAATCTTTGATTCTTCTCACATTTGTTCTTTCTTTCTTCCTTAATGCAGCATCTCATCTTGAGGGGGTTTCTTTTGTCTCACCTGGTCTGAATGAAGTTAATATTCATGGCCATTAGCACTCTCCCTGCATACACAGTGCTGACAAAAAAACGGACTTACAAAATTTAAATCGATGTATTGTTGCTTCAGAATAAGCGATCAAAAGGATTTTCACATGATTTTGTAATAAGTATTGCAGCTAGACTGACTGATTTCTAAAACATTCATTCATTCATTTTCTTTTCGGCTTAGTCCATTTATTCATCAGGGAACATCAGAGGAAACCCACGCGAACACAGGGAGAACATGCAAACTCCACACAGAAATGCCAACTGACCCAGCCGAGGCTCGATCCAGCAACCTTCTTGCTGTGAGGCGACACTGCTACCCACTGCGCCACCCTCTGAAACATGTTACTCAGAATTATTTAGTATGTGTTTTATGGCCTTTCTTTCTTCTTAAACTAGAAATAGTTAAACCATGCATAATTGGTTTATATGCAAGCATTTTTTGCTGGATAAAATTAAACTACATGTAAGCCACGAGTATATGTTATAAGCAGAAGAAATAAGCACAAATGTACACAAATGCACATATAAACATCTAGAGATCATTTTAAAATGAACACAAAACACCATCTAAACTTTTCTGAAGACAGTCAGCTTTCCGCATAGTTACTTTAATAAAAACTCCCACACACACAATTCAATATTTTTGATTTGATTCTTTTTAAATACATTACAAAACAAACAAACAAGCAATCGCCTAAACATGAGCTTTAATTAAAACTGCACAAACACAAAAGTTATTTATACAATCTTTTTACATAATTTTGAAATTAATCAAGTAATAAAGGTCCTTTTTCATGTCAGATTGTCAACTACAGATTTGGAGCAAAAACAGCAAAGATTAGATTTCTGGCCGGTTAATCTGCGCAACTATAGCATGAGCAATCTATAATTCTTACTTTATGTTTTGCAAATTTGCTAATCTTTTTCACACCCAAAAGTAACATTACACACTAAATGTCCTCACTTTAATTAAACATTTGTTATTTTAACAATTTTGGTTTTTACATAATTAAATTGCACAGCCCTGCTGGAAGGTTATACTAAACATTTTATTGGCACTATCAACAAAACAATTAAAATGCACAACAAAGCAAGACGCCATCACACACTGGTAAAAAGTATCCCTAAATTAGCAGTTTTCTGTATTTTGTTATTCACGTTTTTATTTTTCCCTGTTAATTATGCTTTGGAATTGCATTATGGGACCTTGATCTTTCTTCCAACAACTTTTAACCTTGAAACGTTTGAATTAAGGGACTTTTAATAACATTTTTAATAGGTAAAGTGATATATGGTCTGCGTTGGTGTTGTAAATTACACTACAAAAACCTTGTAATAAACTGCCAGTACATTTTCTGCTATTTTACAGACTTATTTCTCTATATATTATTTCTTATCCATTATATCATTTCAAAAAAGGTCAAGAAAAGTCACTTTGTTAAACTGCAGAGTTGAACTTTCAACATTTGGGACAGAGCAGAGATCAAGGTAAATCTGAGGTAAAAGCTGAGATCCCATAATGCAATTCACATAAATGAAAACACAAAATACGAAATCAAAAAATATGAAAGCTGTTAACTGGAACAGATATTTTGTTACAGTGATAGACGTGATATATCTATTTCAGTTCTATTTTCCTTTTTTTTTTGTTTAGCATAGCGTTACCAAAAATATTCACTTACACAGTACACCACCTTTAAACCTATTTCTGATATCATCAAATCATCACAAACCCCGACTCATGTCCAGCAATCTACCACTGCAACAACACCTATCACTTTCATTTCTAAACATTGTCAAGAACAAGAGCAATGAAAATGTATCATGAATTTGTTCCAGAGGGAGAAAGAGAAAACACAAAGAAGATTCAATCTAAACCAAACCAAACGTGTGGCCACCCTTAAAAATCCTCAATCTTTCTTACATCATAACCCTTGGAAAACATGCCAGTGGAAAAAGGTCAAGACTGAAATGCCGCAGGTTATAAAAATGCAAGAGGTCTCAAGCGGAAATGTGGGGTGTTTATAAAGCTCTTTCTTGCACTTTGGTGAGTCAGATGCTTTTATTCTGGAGCCATTTTATATGTTCTACACCCTAGCATAACTACTGCCCTCAAAGCTGTATACCGAAGGATTAGGTAAGGCATTTGGTGCCATGCTGTAAGTATTCTAATATAGTTCAAAATCAATACACATAACAGCTTGAGCATGTTATGTTTTATTACATCATTACCCGAGCTCTGAGGTCATGCCACCTCTCTGCTACAAGTCAGCATGGAATGAGATTATACAGGCCATCATAATGACTTTAATTACATGGAGGATGAAAACTCGGTGCAACATAGACATCATTTTGAGGTTTCAGTCAAAGAATGCAGATCAATGAAGATTTAGACACTGAAATAAACGCTACAACAAAACAATCCTATGTTAGCTTCATTTTATATATAGCATAGTCCTCCTGAATTATTAGCCTCCCGTATATTCTTTTCCCCAATTTCAGTTTAACGCACAGATTTTATCAACACAACATAATAGTTTTAATAACTAATTCATAATAACAGATTAATTTTATATTTGCCATGATAACAGTATATCTTATTTTAATAGATATTTTTTAAGATACTAGAATTCAGCTTAAAGTGCAAATAAAAGTCTTAACTTTAATTAGGTTAATTAAGCAAGTTAGGGTAATTAGGCAAATCATTGTATAGTGACAAAAAATAGCTTAAGAGGGTTAATAATATTGACCGTGAAATGTTTTTTTAAAACCAAACTTTAATTGCTTTTATTCCAGCTGAAATAAAACAAATAACTTTCTCCAAAAGTAAAAATATTATAGGAAATCCTGAGAAAAATTCCCTGCTCTGTTAAACATCATTTGATTTGAAATAATTGAAAGAGAAAAAAAAATTCACAGGAGGGTGAATCATTTTGGTTTCAACTGTATATTATATTATTATTCAGTTTAAAACAAACGATTGAAAAAGAATTCAAGGATAGAAGGGTGGAGTGATATAAATTGTAAACCGAAATATATTTCTTAAAAAAAAAAAAAAATTATTATATCCCTTATTGTTTCTGTAATAGGTACCTATTTAAATAATTAAATCATGAAATATAATATTAGGAAAAAACATTACTCACACCATGAAATACTCCACCCCTACAGGATAGTTCATCCATCCAATACAAGAAAATTATGTACATTTATGTTAAAATTATGAAAATGTATAAAATGTATTGATTAAAGGTGTAGTAAACTGAAATTTGCAAACATTAATATAATTAAATGTAATTAAAATAATATAATATAACATAATAGGCCTCAGAGTGGCGCAGTGGGTAGCACGTTCACCTCACAGCAAGAAGGTCGCTGGTTCGAGCCTCGGCTGGGTCAGTTGGCGTTTCTGTGTGGAGTTTGCATGTTCTCCCTGTGTTGGAGTGGGTTTCCTCCGGGTGCTCCGGTTTCCCCCACAAGTCCAAAGACATGCGGTATAGGTGAATTGGGTAAGCTAAAATTGTCCGTAGTGTATGAGTGTGAATGGGTGTGTATGGATGTTTCCCAGAGATGGGTTGCAGCTGGAATCGCATCCGCTGCGTAAAACATATGCTGGATAAGTTGGCGGTTCATTCCGCTGTGGCGACCCCAGATTAATAAAGGGACTAAGCCGAAATGAAAATGAATGAATGAATGAATATAACATAATATAATATGGGCCGTGTGGTGGCGCAGTGGGTAGCGCTGTCGCCTCACAGAAAGAAGGCCGGTGGTTCGAGCCTTGGCTGGGTCAGTTGGCATTTCTATGTGGAGTTTGCATGTTCTCCCAGTGTTGGCGTGGGTTTCCTCCGAGTGCTCCGGTTTCCCCCACAAGTCCAAAGACATGCGGTATAGGTGAATTGGGTAAGCTAAATTGTCTGTAGTGTATGTGTGTGAATGAGTGTGTATGGATGTTTCCTAGCAGGAAGGGCATCCGCTGCGTAAAACATAAGTTGGCGGTTCATTCCGCTGTGGCGACCCCAGATTAATATAAGGACTAAGCCCAAAAGAAAATTAATGAATAATATAATATAATACAATATAATATACTATACTATACTATAATATAATATTCAGAAAACATTATAGCAATAAAATTAACTTTTATATTGATGTAAAAAACAAAAGTAATAATAATAATACTAAATTAATAATACTAACATAATAATAAACATAATTTAATTAAGTTATAAATGAAACACAAAAGAAGAGTTTTTCATACAGCAACAATTGAAAGTGCCAAAAATAATGCAGAGATTACGGCAACAAAAAGCTTCAACAGTGGGATGTTAAAAAAAAAAAAAAAAGTGCAACAGCAGTGGTTTGTTAAAACCACCCACACACTAAAGGCCAATGAGAAAAGTAAACAAGATGCTTTTAAGTAAATTAAAATCAGTGGATCATCGTTAAGTGTTGATGTAGATGCAGTTAAAAAGAAAAGGATAACTGTCTCCAAGTGCAAAGGAAATGGGTTTTCTAGCGATGCAAAAAAGTCGCCGGTAGCAGATTGGAAAAAAAACAATAATCGCTTCAGTGCAGCAGCTCACCAGAATCACTAAAAAGAACAGAGCAAATGCATATTAACTCACTTTATTCCAATGCGCTGAATTAGTCTTTTGCATTCAGTATTGATTCATTTCCACCTACAAGCAATGCAACAAAACAACCTCTCAGCTGGACAAAAAAACAAAAAAAATAGCTGCTGAAAATAAATGACTGAAGGAGGCACAGCTGTGTGCTTTGTTAGAGTGTCAGAAGGTGAGTGCATATATATGTTTTTCAGTATGCAGATGTCTTTTTATAATAAATATTAATAATCAACTACGAGGACTGTCACTACTCCCCCCACCCCATGACCCCAATCCCCTTTTCAAATGGTGAAATTGCAATTTCACCTGCCACAAAAGAACAAAACAATATTCTAGTCATTTTGCATGAGTCATATGTGCTCCTGACAAAATGAATAACTGCGTCAGTCTGAAAGACTCCATTAGTCAGACAAAAGACAGAAGAGAAAATTCTCTAAAACCCAAGCAGTTTATCAGGGATTATAATTTCCATTTGGTCACAAATATAATTGATGTTTGACGCCATTCGTTACACACTTCACTGAGTGTCTGTGTGGACAGTTTGACCTCAGGGGCCAATGGAAAGTTGTGCATCGCCAACAGAGTGCTATCTTCTTTCAGGGCAATTATTGCTAAGTGTGTGGGTTGAAGCCAAAACCCACTTCTTTACTGCTCCACCATTACCCTAAATGCAAACTCAAATGTTTTGAGATTTATATTAAGTTTTTGCATTAAGAATGGCACTACTTTAGCTTTAATTACAGCAAATTGGGTAGCATATTTATTAGCATACAAGAATTTTGAGTTTAATTAAGCTAATAACTTTTTGAAAGCAGCATTTTTTTAACTCTTTGTAAAAACAAAATATAGGGCATGTGAGAAACAATAAGATCATAGTGCTGTAAATTTTAGATACATTCACACAAAACTTTACTCTCTGTACATCATTTCTCATCATTCTTCCACCCCAGCAGTCTGAAACATCTATATTAGAAACAGCACTGCGTAAAGCACAGAGCAATTACAGGTGAAATGTTCCCTGAAGAGACAGAGAAAGCAGGCACTTATTTGCTGAGCATGAATATAAGAGCTCTTGGTTTGAGTGTCAGCTGAATCAGGCTAGAAAATACACAAGTGGTTGCATGTTTACAGATTTAAGGTCTAGGGGTGGGTTGTACCAATATGAATTACATCATCCTCAATGTTTATCTAGGTGTATTTGAATTAAAGCTGCACTGAACTTCTTATTTTTGAACATGGATGAACAAATCAGTGATAAAAAAAACTGTCATTAACTTTTCACATTCACATTCATTTGGATTGGTTGATGATGGGGTCATGGTACTTTTTAAGCTACTCTTAAAAAAAAAAAACATCTCCAATAAGCAGTCTGTGCAGGCTAAAATAGTTCCAAATGAATAACAATAAAAATGTATCCTACTGTTGACAAAAGTTCCTGAGATCACAGGCAAAAAATGAAAAACTAATAAAATATAATCATTATATTATAATATAATTATTATGATATCATATATTATAATAATATTATAAATGTAATACAAATTAACCGGATCAATGGATTCATAAAGAACATTTAACTTCCATGGAGTCTTTCCATTTCACAAAAACGTATTATATTTGATTATTTTAATTGCAAAAAAGATTTTGAAAAAAGAATTGCTGATTTACTGAAATTTCTAATTAAAATGTTCTTATTTCAAATATTAATTTAACAGTAAAATAAAAATGTCAAATATACAACCCAGGCTCACAGGAAATATAAAATGTACAATACGTTGGACTGGGTACGTTTTGTTGCACATTTCAGATGACAAATCCACTAGAGGGCGCTGTCTACATTTTTATAAATCTTAAACATGTTACTTAGGGTACATTTTGTTGTATTTTCAGATACATGTCCTTCTTCTCCGTGTAGTCATGTTGTCAGTGTTCGTCCGTGTCATCTTTTGCTATCATCATGTGATTCCTTTGTCCTGTCTTTCCCGCCACCACCAGTGTCCATTTGTTTCACCTGTGTTCATCCCCTTGTGTCTCATTAGTTTAATCATCCCTTTATCCATTTATACCCTTTCGTCTGTGTCCTTCGTTGCCTGGTATTTTGGTTACTTTGGTTGTCTCGTCCTGTCGTCCTTGTCCCGTCTACCTGTATCCAGTGTTTGTATCCCCAGTAAGTGTTTTGTTAATAAATCCGTTTTGTTACTATATCCCGTGTTCGTCTCATCATGTCTTCCATCAACAAAGGAGCGTTACACATGTAGCCAGTGAAACCGGAGTTTTTGGCTTGTCTGTGCTGTCATTTACTTTGTGTTACTTTAGATTGTATGCCACAATCTCCATTGTTTACAAGACGTCTATGCAATGGCTGACATAACCAAAATACTTCTGCTGATAACTGTGCCAACAGGTCTTGATACATTGACAATTATAGCCCTTAATTTCAGAACAGTGGCATCAGAACGCAGCAACCCGAACTGCTAATAACCCATTTTTGAGGCTGTTGATTGGCCGAGATGACTTTACAGTAGGATATATATTGCCAACTGTTTCTTAGACATGATCCTGACAGTGCTTCATAGGGCGTTTTTGCAGTTTCATGTGAATAACATTGACAAAACCATGCAGGTGTGGACGAGTTACAAATATGAAGTTACAAGTAAAGGAAAGAACAAAAACTAACTAAAAAAGAAACATCCATGTACGTCTGGACATATTTCAAATTGAAACTGAATATTGAATAGGAGGTGCCATTTTATTGTGGCAAACTTACAGCTGGAAGAGAGTCATCAGATGAATGAATTAATGTCATCAGAGCAAATTTTGTAAGACAAACCTTTTTTTTCAGTAGATTAACTTTCATGTATTAATTTTTCACCTCAACAATTACAATGTGAACTAACAAAGAACCAAATAAAATTTCAGGATAACTTTAATGTTAGCCTATGTTTAGTGCAAATTAAAACCCGGATCAAATTGATAGTTTAAATGCAACAAATAATAACTGTAACATAAATCTTAGTCCTTACTAGCACAACCCATCTTAAAACACTTTATTGCCATGTATAAACACTATAATAACTCGTCAATGTCAACTTTGTCTCTTGTCTCACAGTCTAAATCAGCAATGACTCTCAGACAATACAGACTATTTCAAAGCCAGCCATTTTAGAAATTTACCACGGTAAACCATGCAAAAACATTTCTCTGCCTCTCATTCAAACAGACTCTAATTGAATAAGGTCTAGGCAGAACTCCTGTGCTGAAGGACTATATATAGCTGTGATGTCTTTCTGTGTAACCGGAGAATGAGTGGCCTATTAACATCACAAAAATCTGAAGCCTGGCACATTCCGCTATCCGAAATAACCAGAGGGGTAGAGATGGTCCTTCAGCCCAAGACGAATACAGACACATTGAAAGACAGCAAAGTGGAATAAGTGGAAGAATGGGAGGAATAAAACCAGGGATACAAAAAAACTTTGTATAATATAAATAGTTTGAATGACAAAGTAAAACAATACAGACTCCAGAATGATCAATGGGAAAAGTAAGGATAACAGTGGGTGTATCAGGCGGAAAAACAGGCATTGTGAAGAAAAAGCAAGAGAGAAAGACACACTGTATGGCATTTAGCTGAGTGACAAGACAGGTGTAAACTCCACAAGCTGCCTAGAGGATTGACACATGCATCATGACTACATACGTCACAAACTCTAGATCCCTGCGGCTCAACTGGTTTTGATTCAGGACTTAGATTTGATAGCAAGATGATATTTATTGGGCATTAAGACTTGTTTAGTATTTAGCAAAAATGCACAAATCAGACTGAAAAATATTAATGCTACTATGAACTGCCTAGTCAGCCTACATTGTAGAAAAAAAACTAGCTGTCTTTCAGTTGAATCAAATTAACTTTTCTAGTCATCTCAACTTAGTACAATCAAATTGGCTAAAAATATTAACTTAAACTAAAATTTGTTTGAAACCTGTTTAACTAAAGCTTGTTCAAACTACTTTCTAAAATGATTTGAACCACTATATAAAATTAGTCGAAACGACACACTTCCTAAGGTTTTTTGGGACTAAATAGTTTTTTGTTCAATCCACTTACACTTACTGACAACTTAAACGATTTGTTTCAAGACAACATGAAAGAATTGTGTGGAACCCAGCATTTTTTTCCAGTGTAGGCTATTAGTGGAATATAAAATGTCATTTAAAAATACATTAAAAATTATTATAATATATTATATTCTATAAAACAGTTTTGTCTGGTTCTCGAATCTGATTGGCTGATAGCAGTGCGATATTCTGCAATATCAGAACTCTTACAGCCTCCGCACCCTTCTGTATTACTTCGCTCACAGTGACAGCAGAACAATAAACTCACTACAGTTTGACAAATATTGCAGCTGTTGGACAACATAATGTACTTTTGAGGCTTTTGAGGCAAAAATGTAGTTGTTTAGATAGCAACTATGCAGCACCATCCACAAGATGGCAACAGAGATCGCATAATAAGCCCTTAGAGAAGGAAAAACCCAGCGTAATTTTAAACTACAGCTGATCAAATCATTATTAAACAGGTAAGTGACTAAGTCAATCTCTCTCTTTTGTATGTTGCAGTGCTGTATTTATACCATAGTAATTATAGTGTGTTAAGTGTGAGATGGGACTCACATATTAGGAATGTATGTGTTTTGTGTTGGCCACTCTTTGTATAACCCTGAGTTACTTTTTTGTTGGCCATCTGTTTGTTTCTAATGAGGTTCATGTTTTCGTTACTGCAGACTAGTTCAGTAAAAAGAAAAAAATGTCCAAATGTGTTTAGCGTTTTTCCTTATTGCAAACACAACAGTAATCTGGTAGTTTTTGCACTTTTTTTCAGGGTTACTTATTGTGAGATCCCGATTGCAACAGAGAAATACTGGGAAATCTCTGTAGACTGATGGCATTTCATGCCGTTCAGCCTTATAATCTTAAAATGTAAGCAAAAGCACCTGTTTTGTCATCACTTTAGACATTACGCTAGAGAAGCATTTAAATACTAGCTCTAAAGTGACGTTGGTGAATTAGTAACGGCTTCTGCTGTTTTGAAGTCAGCTGCAGATGTGAAGGAATGGCGGAAGAAAGTAGTTCCTCAGATTTTGAGACTCTCCGTGTTGGATTTTCTTTATTATATACACGATTATGTAGTCGAACTGTTGTATAAACACTGGTGGGACACCTACGCACAACCTACCACCAGTGCCAATATACAGTCACATCGCACTGCTACTCATGTGATATTGCTCATATATTATATTATAAATTCAAAAATGCTGTCATAAATCAACTCAAATTTAGGTTAAAAAAAAATCTACAAACACGACCACTGGATTACAAGTTTATTTAAAAAAAATGAAGCAGTTGGTCCTTTTTATACTCAAATTTGGGGTGAAACAGCCTAAAATTATTTATAGTGTAACTATGCCCAATTTTATGGTTATATTCTCTTACTTTGCCACACTATTAGAACAGACCACGGGTCTATTACAAAACATTCAAGCCAATATACACCCAAATTTTATGTGAAAGAAGCAAAATATAAGTTCTACATGCCTTGTACAAAATAACTTCACATGCCACTGAGGTACCATCCAGAAACCCTGAAAAAATAGGCTTCACTCAAACTAAACAAAACCCAGTGATATGTAATGATCTCAGAAGCAAACTTAATGCAAAAGGTGACAATCATGAATGCTAAATACAATAAATACACACCAGTTTTGCATTTATGCTACATTTACAGTGTAAAAGTGAAAGTTTGACCTGACTAAATAAAACACCTAATCTATTTCTGTTGATGGAGTGCAAATGAGAAACTGAGAGCCATAAACGATACCCTGTATTGCTGACAGTTTGGTGATCAATGCTAGTGGCATCAGTGAAACCATAACACTGGGAGAGTTATGGGCTCTGACATGGCCATTTCTGCACTGTGAAGGGTAACAAGGAGACAAAGCCAATCCATAAAAACACATCTGAAGCTGGACAGTTCTCCTCAACCCAAAACCCCAAACCAACAAATGACTTCTGAACAGCTAAAGCAACATACATATTAATTTCTGAGAAAACTGTATTTATTATGGAGTATGAAGAGATAATTTGCTAATATTTTCTAGAGATTAGAGTAATAAAAGTTGGGATATATTTGTAATTATTTTGCTGGTTTGATAGTAGGGCTGGGCCGATAAACGATATTATATCGAATCGCGATAAAATTGATGTCAATAACAATGATAAGGTCAGGACTTTTTTACTCTATATTGATCTAAGAGCCAATCACACAGCAGAAATGTGCAACAATGGGAATCTAAAAGTGTGTTAATATTAGAGATGTACCAAATTTTCGACTACCAAAAACTTATCGGCTGAAAATGTTATGCCGTTTAATGGACAACTTATATCAAAATATATATCGTTATTGTTCAGTATGGAAAATAATTCTCAAGATTACATTTTTGCCATATCGCCCAGCCCTATTTGATAGCATTTAACATCATTAAAGGCATAGATCACCCAAAAATGAGAATGTACCATTTACTCAGCTTTATGTGGTTTCAAAGCTTTTTAATTTTTTTTTATTTTGCTCAAAATTAAAGAAGATATTTTGAAGAAAGCTGAAAGTTTTTGATAGTAGTAAAAACAAATACTATGGAAGTAAATGGTTACAGGTTTCCAGCTTTCTTCAAAATATCTTCTTTTGTGGAAGAAAGAGTCCGTTTTGGAACAAGCTAAGTGCGTAAATGATGACAGAATTTTCAGCTTTGGATGAACCAACCCTTATTGCAATGTTATTTTAACATTGCACTTTTGCAAATTTTTCACAATCATTCTTTTATGTATATAAAACTTAATCAACTTACATGCAAGTTTTATTAGTTCTTTAAATCAGTATTTAATTTAAACGGCAGTAATAAACATGCCATGTAGATTGGTGAGCTTTATTTCTATCCAAAAATCACTTGGATGCGAAGATATCAAATGTCATATAGCTAGGAAATATTGATAACTTTTTCTTTTTAGCTAAATTATCCTGCTCCATTGTTCATACGCTCTCAAAAAGGCATTACACTTCCCTATACAATACTAGTGAGACATTTTAGCCTGTGAAAAAACTTCTACTACATTTCTGCCCTGCAAAAGACCGCATTAGGCTTTGCTTTTGCATTTCAGCAAGAAGACAAAGTGCTTATTTAAAACCTTCAGAGGAGAAGACGAAGCACGCTGACTTCGGGGGTGGTAATTTTGCAGCTCTACTTTAGGACGGGTGAGCAGTTTGCCTCAGCCCATCAGCTGCCCCCATCATTCCACCCACAGCCACCAAACAGGTCCTTGAGGTAACGGCGCCATCCCCAAGTAAATGGAGAGGGAGCTACTTCACTATATTTTTCATAATTGGATTATCCAGCATTTTGTGAGACATCTGAGGGATGTTGTTATTGCTTTAGCAAATTATCACGTATCACATTTTAGTGAGCGAGAAAAAGCTTCCACCTTTTTCTCTGAAGTCTAAACTCGATAATTAGCCAGACAAGCTAGCCTGGTAACAGTGCACATTGTCCTTATATTGAAGTTCTTATTTACACAAATCAGTTCTACAAGGCTGTATGTTATCTGAGAAAAAAGGCCCCATGAAATTAAAATAAAACATTTTAGATGTTAGTTTCAGTCTGTTAGTTAAGGATATCGTCACCTTAGAATTGTAAGGTTTTATCTGACATTTTTGTCAAAATTGAGTTATTCACATATTCTTATACAAACCATAACATAACCTAAATAAGTTGTCATTTAATAAGTTGTTTACATTCATACTTTTTATTTAAAAAACAAAGAAGGTTTTATCTACAAAGTCAAACTCTAGCTTGGCTCTATAAGGTTCTTTCTGTGAGTCAATCAGCATTTCGAATGCACACACGAGGACCAATTAGGATCAGCTTTCTTTGTCATTCCACCAGACTGCTCCGTTAAAAAAAATGTAATATATTAAATGTGAAATATGTGTGTATATATAGTCAGTGAAACATTTTTCAGTGTTTATTAAACTTTGTTAAACAACTCATCTGCTCATTGTCTGTTTTCTTTTAAAGTCTTTAAATTTGATATTAAGCCTTGAAGGGCTAATAATTAATGTAATTCATGGGGTCTTAATTACAGCAATAAATATTACCATATTAATTACATAAAATTAGCATCTGCACTGGACAAAATATTTAGCACAGCCTTGTATGCTTAATTTGAATAAAAATATTCATCCTAATACATAAAATAAAATGAAAGCAAAAATGTAACTTTCTCAAACATCAACATATATAAGCAGACTGATTGTATTTCTTGAACAGTAATGCTTCAATTAATGATCTGCCAGACAGAGCCTTATAATTCCAAGGGGAAAATTACTTTTTAGAATTAAACGGTTCTATCTGCATTTACCCTGTTTAATTTACCTCAATTTGCAAATTTAAGGTAATTTTGATCATTTATACTTGGAATACATTTAGGATCTCTGTCATGTTAATGTATGAAAGAGAATGGTTACACACATATTGTTTGCTATATGGAATGGAAAAACCTTTTGCTTGCAGTTTGTCACTTCCGCCTATGGATCAATGATTTTGTTCACGTTACTTCATACTTCATTTTCTCATCAAATCTTGACCAATCAAATGCTTTCTAGTATCTGACATGCGCCGCCTCCTTCAAGACGCTTCTCTGCTTCATGTTCCACCCTCTCTTGATATTTCAGTTGAGATTATGTCAAACATTGAATAAAAAGCGCACATTTCAAAGCACTTCAAGGGCCCTTTAAAGGTATAGCTCACCCAAAACTGAAACTCTGTCATTATTTACTCACCCTTTACTTGTTTCAAACCTTTATGAGTTTAGATAGATTGAAAAATGTTAAAAACCTGTAACCATTGACTTCCATAGTAGTTGTTTTTCCTAATATGGAAGTCAATGGATACAAGTTTCAAGCATTCTTCAGAGTATCTTCTTTTGTGTTCAACAGAAGAAAGAAAATCAAAAATGTCTGAAACCACTTGAGTAAACAGTGTAAACAGTGAGTAAATTTCCATTCTTGGGTGAAATATCCCTTTAGATTCTCTCAACAAAATATAAAATTGTTCGATTTAGTTAGCTACATTTGTAGTTACCTTCACCCAAATCCAAAACAGCTAGGACTGCACTGCTTCTGGCCTCTCCGAGATGGTTGGTGGCAATGCAAGTATAAAGGCCGGCATCACTGGGCTTACAGTCCCTGATCCACAGGCCTCCATATTCCTGGTTGTCCATGTTGAGCAGGTCATCATTGTGGTACCAGTAGAGGTTAGGCTGTGGGTCTCCAGCCACGGCCACTTTCAGACGGATATCACAGCCAGTACCCACCGCAGCGTTCCTCATCTTCCGAATGAACACTGGAGGAGTTGGAATCGGGTAGACGGATGCAGAGGGATCTGGTACGACCTGCTCAGAACTAACTTTTGCCCGTTTCATTGGTATCCTGGGGCTTGGAGGAGCCATTCGTCCAGCTTCTTCATCAGCTCCCTTCTTCAGGGTCATCTGTACCTCAGCCTTCCTCATGATCCAGTGGACAGCTTCGTTATTAACTGCTGCACGGGACTAAACGGATTAAAACTATAGATTGATCTAATGCACAATTAACTGTCCATAAATACAATAGCTTTTCATAATGTGGTGTTTTGATGTGGTAAACATATTCCAAACACTTGAGCAGATGTCACGAAATACAAAACCAAGTCAAATGCAATACTTACATATCAAATGACTTTTTTGAAGAGTGAAAATCTATACTCGCATTAACACAAAATCTTCTGAAAGGCCTTCGTGCATGTCAGAAATGTCAAAAAACTGCCGTGCAGAAATTTTTCTGCATCACAAATGTTGTGGAATATGTTTATCACATCCTTGAGATGTCCAATTAGAGAAACAGAAAACAAAATGGTTAATATTTGTCCAATTAGACGAATGAAGCTTGCGCATGTACTCCTGGCTGGATGGTATTTTTAGAGCGAGTCCCGGAGGATCATATTGCATTAGCAGCTACCCTGTTGCCTTTTGAAAGATTTGGCCTCAGCTTTTCACCCTCAGACTTGAGTCCCACAGTTCTTCTGGATCTAAAGGAAAATAAAATTGACTGCCGAATCCTTCAGGTAATTACTCAAGTGCAGGATCTCCAACTCTGTGGTTTCCAACTCTGTGCCTGCAGTGCCCAGACTTTCGTCCCCTTGCCCTCCAAGTAAAGCTGTCTCACTCCCAATAGCCCCCTCCACTCGCTAGTCCCACCAGGGAGGTGACAGACAAGTCCCACTAAGTCATCAAGGAACAGCTGTACCCTGATAGGTCAAATTTTTTGGACAGCCCGGATGCTTTGGCCCAGCCCCTCATCTTTTCCCTTGGCACTTACAGCCAATCACAAGCTCCATAAAGTGTGACACGGGGGGCCTGGTGAGGAGGAGTTGGAAATAAAGCTCTGATTCATGTGTCAAAGATAGCTGCTGAGTAAGAATCAACATGGTCACCAGCATCAGTTTCGGATTTAGCAGTGGAATTTTTTAAAAAACCCTCCTCAATAAAAAGACAATTCAGCACTTAAACCTCAAGCCATCATTTATATTAGATTTTATATGCAAATGCAGAAGCCAGTATCACCGGGTTTACAGTGTCTGATCAACAGGCCTCTGTATTTCTGGTTGTCCATGTAGATTAGTTCACTATTTTAGTGCATTGTAACTGTACTTAAATAGCATTTCAAAGTCAAGTAATAAGAAAACAGCTGAAACTTCTAAAATTTGTGCTTCGTTTAATATTCTGGATTTCATTTTCATGCGCCCTCTCATTTTTAGTTTTTTCTTTAGATTTCTTTTGTTATATTACTTTAGATTTAATTCTTAATTCCCTTATTGTATAAAAGTAATCTCTGTATGGTTTCTACTTTGTTTTCCGCTTGTTTTACATACATTGTCATTGTTTTGTTGTTATTGCAATAAAAGATTATATAAAAATCATTGTAGTACCATGGCCACTGCTCATCACTGATGGTAACAGTTCAACAAAGAACAGGAGCGTCAAACAAAAGAGCTTTACCAACAGCAGCTGCTACACAACACAGACTGCCATCTGCTGGAGATCTTGTAAACATGCAATTCTAGAGATATTTTACAGTTAGATTGTAAAGAAAACAACATGGAATATTCATTAACTGTTGAGGAGGTTTATTTAAATACTTTATATATATTACTGAATGTATGAGTTATAATTATATTTTTAATCATTAACTCTCTCTCACTTTATCTACGCTCATTTGAGGCTAAAACATCAGCATAGTGTTTGTGTGTTTATTCTTTTTTTTTTTCTTTTGGCTTAGTCCCTTTATTCGTCAGGGGTCGCCACAGCGGAATGAACTGCCAACTTATCCAGCATACATTTTACACAGTGGATACCCTTCCAGCTGCAACCCAGTACTGGGAAACATCCATACACACTCATTCACACACATACACTACGGCCAATTTAATTTAGTTCACATCCTATAGCGCATGTCTTTGGTCTGTGGGAAAAACCAGAGCACCCGAAGGAAACCCACGACAACACAGGGAGAACATGCAAACTCCACACAAAAATGCCAACTGGCCAAGGCAGGACTCGAACCAGCGACTTTCTTTACTGTGCCACCCCCTGTGTGTGTTCAAATCAATTAAACAATTTACTTAATCCCATACCCAATGAAACCACGAAATCAAGAGAAATTCACACACACACACACACACAGCTCAGCATAAATGAGTACACCCCCTTTAAAAGAGTGTACTAATTTCTCAAGTGTGATCTTAATTTGTTTTGTTAATTTGGATTTGGTACTGACTAATATAATGTACATGCACAAATATATTATTGTAAAGCAACCTATAGAACACATTAATTTAAAAGAGATGAATTGATTGAACTATAATTAATTCATTAAATGTGTTGAGTAATTGAACAGTGAATTGGATTATTTCAATGTGTGTGCCAAAAACAAGTTCATAATTCAATCAAACATTGCATCCAACCGGTCCAATAATACCAACAGCTATGGATATTTATAGCCTTAGTGTATAAATAGTACAATTTGAAAAGAAAAAAAAAAAAAAAAGGCTTCATGAATGTTTCACCTACATTTGTTCCCAATAAGAATAGCGCCAACAAACCGCCAGCTCTCTTTTACATTCAACAGATGTACATTAATTCTCCCTAGTTTTAAAATGAGAAAGCACACAAGTGAAAGGATTCCAGTAGGTTGAATTTCATGCCAGGCATGTGTGTGTGTGTGTGTGTGTGTGTGTGTGTGTGTGTGTGTGTTCCCTTCTCTCTGGAACCCCCTTTGAAAGGAAAATCCTTTCTGCAGTTTGTCCTGCAGGACCCGGTTGTCATAGAAACAGCATCGCTCTCTGGACTGCTGAATTGAGAGCAAACGTGTGGATGGTGCACAGGTCTCTGAGTGAGTGGGAGGGAACAGGGGAGGCAGATACAACACTTTACTATTCTAACACAATAGGGGAGATAGCAGATGTTCCAACTGGACAGTGTTTTGGGGGCTGAGATGACTGGAAAAGGCATGGATGAATGGCAGGTACAGAGACGCCGGCAACAGGAATGATGATGTTGATGGACAACAATGAATATAAGAGTTTCACTTACGTGTGGTCGAGTCTCACTTAAAGCTGGAGGCAGAGCGCTGTGGTGCTGTGATGAGAAGAGCGTCTGGTGAATGTGTGTGTGTAAAACATCGCCCCCTGCAGGCTGAAACCTTACCCTGATAATTAGGGTGTTTCCTCGGTGATGTCACTGAGGATTGAAGCTGCCCACTTGTTGTGATCATCACATTTCTCATTTTCGGCTAGGAAAAAAAATGATAATGTCATGCACTGAATCAGCTACTCAAGGAAAATGTGTTCAATTTGGATACATGTAAGAAATGTGCTGCATTATTAATTCGAATTTATACGATGAACAAATGTTTTAATAAATATACTGAGAATATTCATTCATTCATTCACTTTCTTTTCGGCTTAATCCCTTTATTAATCTGGGGTCACCACAGCAGAATGAACCGCCAACTTATCCAGCATATGTTTTACGCAGAGGATGCCCTTTGGGATGCCTTACCCAATTCACCTGCATCGCATGTCTTTGGACTTGTGGGGGAAACCGGAGCACCCGGAGAAAACCCACGCCAACACACAGAGAACATGCAAACTCCACACAGAAATGCTAACTGACCCAGCCGAGGCTCGAACCAGCGACCTTCTTGCTGTGAGGCGATTGTGCTACCCACTGCGCCACCGTGAGGCCCATACTGAGAATACACTAACAAAAAGGTTTGGGGGAAAAAATTATTAATGATAGCAGGATTGGGAGAGAGATTTTTTTTGTCTATTGTACATATACACTGTTAATGATTTTTGTAAATGAAACAGTATTTAACCGTAATATGAACTGAATTTTACTGTAAAACATGTATACTGCATACATGTTCTAAAAATCAATGTTACTGTATTTTAAAGTTGCATTGTGAAAATGACTGTATATTTTACAGTAAATACATATATCACAATGTAAATACAGTATTTTTGCATTGATTTATTTATTGAAAATGGTCAATATTTATTGAAATTGATTTACTGTAAGTTAATGGCGAAATGCTGGGTGATAAATAAATACAATTTTGGGTGAACGTAATTATTACCCAATTATCCCTTTAAACAAATAACATGATCATTTTAATTAAAAATATTAAACTTTGTGTACTGTTCAAATTGACTACCTTTTTGTTATGTTTGTGGCTGTTTTTTGCCCCATTGACTTCTATTATATTGACATTTTTTATGCATGATTATATGGTGTCAAGGCTTTGTAATTATAATGGAAGTCAATTGGACAAAAACAGCCACAAACATAACAAAAGGTAGTAAATTTGAACAGTACTCAAAGTTTATAATTTGTAATTAACATGATCATGTTATTTGTTTAAAGGGATAATTGGGTGATAATTACTTTCACCTAAAATATAAACATACTATATACTCACCCTGTTAGTTCCTGGTGGTTGGTTCCAATCTGTGTGCATGAAACGTGACTGCTTTTATAAACCACTGAATTACTGCATTCAGTATCTCCATCAAGGACATCTACGAGAGAGTGAGATTATACCTTAAAAGTGTTTTCAAAGCAAAATAGCACTTGATGTTGATCACATGCTGAATATTATGACTACATCATGTCCCAAACAGACTACACAGCAAGTGCAACATAGCATAGTATAGTATAGTATTACATGGCTTAGGAGATCAGATCTCATACAGTAACCGTAGAGTATGTGCCAGTGTGTAAAGATTACTATGAGATGCACATCTAAATCCTGGCTTATAAAAAGGCCATTCACAGATGCTTCAGCAAGCATTATAAATGCCACATTGATACAGGCAGTTAACAGCTTATACTGAGTCTTCAGAACAGTCCGTTGTTTAATGTTTTATGCTTTAACATGCTTTAACATGCACTGTCAATTTTATTTTTTGTTAATATTATGTAGCCTATATTGGAACTGGCAAGGCAGGCTATAGATTTGTGCATTCAAATTATTCTGAGCATATCAGACCATTTATCTTCGTCATATTTTAGCCTAAAAGTCGCTTAAAGAGATGATAACTAAAATGTATTTTGTTCGGGTTTGTTTGTTTGCGTTTGTATTTTCTCACTGGGTTTAACATTTCTTTGTAAGTGGGGTTTATTTGGGACAGCCGTGACACACGACCAAACATTTATAAAAAACAAACATTCCTCCAGGCAAAAGTACCTTAGTTAACGTAAGGTAAGATTTATTTTACCTTTGTGGAGCTTTGTTGTTTCACACTCGCTTCCCATGATTTGCTTAGTTACAAGTAAATTAGCTCCAAAAATACGTTTGTTTAAGCACAGGTGTCAATTCCAGTTTCTGGAGGGCCGCAGCTCTGCACAGTTTAGTTCCAACCCTAATTAAACACACCTGATCAAACTAATTGAGTCCTTCAGGCTTGTTTAAAACCTACAGGTAAGGGTGTTGAAGCAGGGTTGGAACAAAACTGTGCAGAACTGCGGCCCTCCAGGAACTGGAATTGACACCTGTGGTTTAATTGGATGTTCGACCTTTGACGTAAAATGCGCTCTGGTGAATTCAAACCCTGTGTGAGTTGGATGGTTCGGTTCACTTGTTCAGATGTACCATAAATGATTTATGAATCAATTTGTTCGGACAGTCAATGAAAATTAACACCTATTATCCTTACTTTAGTGGAAAAGGCTGTTAAATGCTAAATCACTATATGCGTTTTGTTTATTTCAATGTTACGTCATAATTAATGTAAAAACCTAATAAAATAAAAAAAACTGTTTTGTGGCAGATAAATTCTGCTTTTTTTATTTGTGTACCTCTCGAAGTATTGTTCGTTTTTCAGAAGTTCTAAAAACGTTATCTAAAGACTATATATAATATAATATAATATAATATAATATAATATAATATTGAATAAACTAAACTGGCCGTAGTATGTGTGTGAATGAGTGCGTATGGGTGTTTCCCAGTACTGGGTTGCAGCTGGAAGGGCATCCGCTGTGTAAAACATATGCTGGATAAGTTGGCGGTTCGTTCCGCTGTGGCGACCCCTGATGAATAAAGGGACTAAGCCGAAGGAAAATGAATGAATGTTAATATAATATAATATAATATAATATAATATAATATAATATAATATAATATAATATAGGGGCCTCACGGTGGCGTAGTGGATAGCACGTTCGCCTCACAGCAAGAAGGTCGCTGGTTCGAGC
>CAIGQW010053321.1:3632359-3649299 GCA_903798125.1 Danio choprae
TGAACAATATCACACGAGTAGCAGTGCGATGTGGCTGTATATCGGCACAGGTGGGAGGCGTGCGTTGGCACCAGGCCGAGTGCCTTAGTGTCCCACCAGTGACCATATACAGCCACATCGCAATGCTACGAGTGTGATTTTGTGTTTATACAAAAGTTCGCTGGCATAATCATGTATATAAAAAGAAAATCAAACACGAAGAGTCTCAAAAACCTTTTGTAAGAGGAACTACTTTCTTCCGCCATTCATTCATTCATTCATAACATGACTTTAGAGCTAGTAGCAAAAGGATTTTCTGTTTTATATACACAGTTATGCCGTCAAACTGTTGTATAAATGCATTATCACACTCGTAGCAGTGCGATGTGGCTGTATATAGTCACTGGTGGGACAGGCCTCCCACCAGTGCCGATATACAGCCACATTGCACTCCTACTTGTGTGATATTGCTCATATTATTTATATATATACACGCACACACACACCAGCATCTCGTATCTATTTACGTCAAACAAATACTTTGTTGGTAAATCTCACGATACATCTAGAGAAAGTGGTATTTCAGTTCCAAAATTAATCAGATTTTCACATTTTGTTTGAAAAAAAATAGTTTAAAATTTTAATGAATAATGTATACCCACATGAAAAAAACAACAACAGTCATTTATAGTAAATACTTTGTTTTTGAACCGTACTATAGTAAAGTACTTGAATTAGTCTGCTATTGTAATTCTATAGTAGATATAAACAATCTGCCCAATAGCATAGTTATCTACATATATAGGGTTTATTATACAGTGTAATACACTTTACTATAGTATGGTTCAAAAACACTATAGTATTTATAGTAAATTATATATATATAGATAATACTTCAATATTATCAATGTAACGATGTTGTATTATCAATGTTAAGAATATTCATGGCATTACTTAAAAAAGAAAATAATAAAAATAAGAGGGAAATCAGAGTAAATATGAAAATAATATTAATTATTTTAAACCATTTTACGATTCGAATAAATTTTCAAGTTAATTTTCACTTTTGCTTTAAGTTTTGCTGTTTTTCTGTTGTGTGTGTGTGTGTGTATATATATCAACCTTGAAAATGTTTAATATTTTAAAATATTGTATTTTAATAAGTGATACTGTTTAACTATAGTATTTCACAATAATTGTATGTAATAATAATTATTAATATAATTATTTTATTTCAAATGTGAAACCACAGAGCGAGGAGATGTTTTATTATTTATTTGTTTTTTTAAGCTTTTGATGAGAGCAGATTTGGGAAGATGTTTGGTATTTTTTTCATGTAAAATGATCACAGTGCATTACATATTTATGTAGTCACCAATTTAGTCTTTGAGAATTGAATAATCCCCTAAATCAAATTTAACTCATTAAATTACTCATTTTACTTTTGGCGAGTAAATGTAACTAAAATATATATTTATTAATTCACCCTCACCTATTTAATAAATTCAAACACGTTCAACCTTTGCACAAAAGCAGTGACTTACATTAACATATTTCCTGTGTTTGTTCTAGGAGAGAAGTGAGCAGCAGACCTCAGTGGCGCCACCTGGTGATGAATCCACATCATCGCAACCAAACGCCTCATCCAGTCCTGTAGAATATGCCTTCCAGGGCCCTGCCGCCAGTGCATTTGTCCCTCAAAACACACACCCTGTCCGTCCAGTGGAAGAACCGGCTTTATCCACAGAGGCTGAAGAACCGGTCGAAAACTCCACTCCATTACCGGGACACTCCAAACCGCTGCCTGCAATAACACAAACACAGCAAACAACACACTGAACTTCACTACCGAGTAGCCTTAGAATTTAAACACTTACCGTGGTGTGGGGTGTAAAAGGTGACAGCTGACTTTGGACCAAAAAAATGTTCTGTTGACTGACGGGGTGTTTTGTGTTAGCGAGGGTTTGTTTGCTGAGCCAGTTTGCTTTGCACTGCCACGGTTGACGTCTTGTCTTTGCCGCAAAAAGGGCCTGCTTGAAGGTCGATGCCTATAATGAGATCTGCACATTACTGAGCATTTCATGATTGTAATGCAACGTTGAGGTGATTCGGCAAAGTATTTATGGAAGCTGATGTTGCATAGTTGCTTTGCACTCTGTATAAAATGTTATTTCGCTCATTGTGCTTCCATGTAACTTAACCAAAGGTAAAAATATAAACCTACTGTGTATAAAAATAAATGTTAAAGTCATTATGTTTTGTATTTATATATAAATCTAAGTCTTTGGCCACCATTAGATTAGTAATTTTAGCATAATTATATTTATTTATAATATAGTATAATAATCTCTCGCTCTTTACATGAAAAGAAATGATTTTTATAATTATATTGATTATTAAATGGGATAGCCCCTTGAGATGAACCATCTCATTTTTAAGGGGGTCCCTAAGAAGTACATAAATCAAAACGGAGTACAACACATCAAAACAAACATACAGCTAAACAAAACAAACAAACAAGCAAGCAAACAGTCAAAATTACAAACAGTTTGATATACAAATAAGTAATAAACATTTCAGTTGGAACCAAAATTAATAACATGTACAAGCTGTTTCCAAAAAAGAAAATAATTTAGTCCTGAAAAGACTAAATGTCTTAATTGATCTAAAAGAAGAGAGATTAATCCAGTCAAAAGCCGTAATATTCATGATATTTATAGACAAGAACAGCTAAAACAGTCATAAAATGGCCTCCACAGAGTCCAGACCTTAATATAGTATTATAGAGGCAGTATGGAATTTCCTGGACAGGGAAAAAAAAACCCCACATAAATTAGAAGATGAACTTGGGGACGCCTGGTATAGGGACTCATACTAAATACTGTCTTTTGGTAGCAGGAGCCAATTTATTCTGAATGGTTTTTTTATTCTGCGTTTTGTTTTTCTCAATTTTGTGCCCATATGTCTTTTCTATATAATTATATTAATGCAGAGACCAGTCTTATATCTGGAAGGTCATTACAACCTTACTAAAACATCGAAACTATAGGGGGATTCAAAACTTTTGCACAGTATCGTATACAGTAAGCCGTAAAAAAAAAAAATGAATAAACAAGTGAACCATCATGTTGATGATTTGCACTATATGGGTGCCTGAAACCATCTACTTCAGTTTTGAGTATGTGATCTTACTGTAAATATACATATAAAAAGTCTTCATATGAAGATAATACAATATTCTGGTTGAGAATTGAGGGATATTTCTTTAATTATATAGTAATGTAATATAGAAAGGCTGAAAAACTTAATGAAATGTTCAGAAAAGCATTGTCTTCTTACAAAAGTTCAATTTAAACAGGAAAGCCATGAAGTAGATGCGTGAACCCGATGAGTTGATGCATTTTAAAGGGATGGTTCACCCAACAATAGAACATAATGAAAAAAACAAGAGATAGGGCAAAAACATGTTTTTCAATGCTTTTGCACTTTAGCTAAAATTTTAATCTTGGCATTTCTTCGAAAAACTATTTCAAAGGAAGGTCTGAAAGTCAAATCAGTGCAAAAAGTCTTTAAACAAAACAGATTTATAATTGAAACTACCAATGCGTCAACAAGCACATCAAACAATCAAATTGAACATTAAGACACATATATACAAAAACAAGATGTCATGTTTATTTATGAAGGTCGACATAATGCTACACTATGAACACAGTCATACTGCATGTTGAGATGATCTTTATTTAAAAACTTCTGGCCCCAAAACCTCCATAGTAATGTAAGTTTCTCTGGGAAACAAACACATTGCAAAAGAACACAACAGTTGCTGGGTAGTACGCAGAAAAGGTAAAAATATAAGTTAAAAAAAAAAGAAACATTTTAATAATTCCTTCAGTGGCTCTGTAAAATGTTGTTAAAACATATTTGGGACTTCCAAAGTTACCCATAGCCCATATTACATGCTATATTCAGATTGTTTTAAAGTCACACACACAAGACATTTTTTGCACTGAAAAACACTAGGTCAAAGCAAGTATAATCAGTTTGAAAAGTATCATTTAAAGATATCGTTCACCCAAAAATTTAATTTCCTCACACTCAAGTAGTTCTAATCTTTCATAAATGTCTTTTCTGTTGAACACAAAACAAGACGTTCTGAAGAATGCTGTAAAAAAAAAAAGTACCCATAGACATACATTGTCAATGGCTTTTTTATAACATCTTTTAGTATATCTTCCTTTGTGTTCAACAGAAGAAAGAAACCCAAACAGATTTTGAAAAAGTGAAGGATATTCATAGATATATAGATATTCATGATATTTATAGACAAAAACAGTCATGGAATGGCCCTCACAGAGTCCAGACCTTAATATACAGTAGTATTATAGAGGCAGTATGAGATTGCCTGGACAGATGGGAAACAAAGCAGAAAAAAACACAAATTAGAAGATGAACTTGGGTCTGGTATAAGGACTCATACTAAATTCTGTCTTTAGCTAGCAGGAGCCATTTTAATATGAAAACAATGTTTTGTTTTTCTCAATTTTGTGTACATATTTCTTTTCTATATGTTTATATCTCAATGCAGAGACCAGTCTTATACGAGGAAGGTCATTAAAATTGTTGGGGGACCAAAGGATGACAATTTTCGTTTTTGGGTGAACTATCCCTTTAAACACTGCTTACAAAACACCATGTCAAACAGCAGTGCACAATGCTCCAGAAAAAGAGCACACTGGCCAAACATCTTGACATGTTTACATAGAAAAACAGCATAAAGATGGTGTAAAGAAAAGTGTGAAAGGCCCCACAATCAATAATGCGTTGAAAAAACATAAGACGTAAGCTGTCAAATAGACAAAAAACATCTCCAGACATGTTTGTAAAAACTCGTTATTTTAACTTTAGCCCTTTTGGAACAATGCCACGTGCGAGACACCAGTCAGTGCAAGTCAAACACACCATGATTTGAAGAGCCCCTAAAAAGTTTCTTGGTGAGTAACAGATCCATATTATATAAACGTTCTGCTATATCATGACCACTTCTTCTAACAAATGTCATGAGCAGAATTTAAATAGTACGCACAAACACACGAGCCATAAAGTATAGTCCTAAAATATCGAGCAGCTTGGAGATGTTACTAAACGTCTACTTCTGTGCTCCACCTAAGACAGAACGTCACACAGATTTAGACGTGAGAATGATTTTTTTTTTAAGGTGAGCCAACACTAGAGGGCATGATTTACTTAAATTCCACAACACGATTCTACTTGTTATGTCGAGTCATTCTCTAGAACAGTGTTTACCAACCCTGTTGCTGAAGGCACACCAACAGTACACATTTTCAACTTCTCGCTTTTCAAACACACCTGAATCAACTCATCAGAACATAAGAAGAGACTCCAAAACCTTAAGTTAATGGGTCAGATAAGGGAGACATACAAAATATTTACTGTTGGTGTGCCTTCAAAAACAGGGTTTGGAAACACTGCTCTGGAACAGTTAAGGAAAAAGATTATTGACTGCAATGATGAGTGTATATACCTGAGAGTCACCATCTGCTCACACACTATTAGAATACAATATGTACAATACAGTGTTACTTTACTCCCAGCTCTGCATCACTCGGGTATGAGAACTTAGAAAAAATATATAATAACAGCCCACGCTGGCAGAAAGAGATCATCAAAACACAAACGAGAGATTTTTATAATCCTTATAGACCTGCTAATGTTCCTTAGAGTCATTCCTTCCTTACAATATTGTGTGATTTAAAGTGTCTCTTTAAAATAAGCATAAAATGACTTATCCTGGCTCAGTTTCAGAAGAAGTCCTGGTCTTCTGGATCCAGAGGTTCTGGCTGAGGGGTGTAGGTGACGGGGGGATATGGACAGATGGTTGGAGGGTATATAGTTGGACTAGGGAGGTTATTTAGGACTGGAGGATTGTTTCCAACTAGCTCGTCTTCACTATTGTCCTCTGTTTCTTCTCTGTGTGACTGGGTGTCGCTGGAGCTGCTGTTGTTAAAAAGCACATTTTCGTAATAGGCTCCGCCAAGGCCGTAATGATTCTCATGGTTCTGATGTTCCTCTTGAGTGACGTGACTGCCGTAACGGAGAAACTCTGCAAACCTAGAAGAAAACGAAACAATGGATGAAGAATGACTGCTAAAATATTGTTAAGAAAAAGAGGGACTTAAATACTTTATGGCCTTTTATACTTTTTTTTTGTTTTAATTTTTCTTTCATTAAAAAGGTAAAGAGCAACGTTCCTAGGAGAGCACAGGTGACGCAACAGAATATTGATGGAGTGTGTGTCAGCAGTGAGCATGAGCAACCTCAAAATATTTTGACATTATCATTTTTTTTCAACTAAGGCAAGACACAGCAGGTAAAATCTTTTTTTATTTTCATGCAAGGGTTGATTTGGAGATTTTTGTGGGGGGGGGGGAGGGAATCATCCATTAGTCATTAGTGTCTGTAAATTTCGATAGCAATATATATTTTAAAAGGCTGTTTTGTCAAAATGAGTTTTTTTTCTGAACCATAAATCTCCACTTCAGGAAAACTTGCATACACCAAACTTTACAGTTTTATTCATTATCTTCATTCTGAATCTACATTCTGTTTTACAGAGCAATTTGTTCATTCCTAATTTGCAAGATTATATACATTTTATTCTTTAAAAAAAATATTTTTTGAAATGACTGTTTGCATTATTTTCTGAACTATGAATTTTGAGTGTATTGCCATATCAGCTTCAATGGCTATTTCATGGCAAAAACTGATTAAATTTACAAACATTTTATAAATAACACTTTCTATTCTAAATAGCTTTCTAACAATAAAAAGTCAACAACAACAACAACGAATAGTACATAAAATATTTTTTTTTCAATGCAAGACTTACTTTTGGTAAAAAAAAAAATATATATATGCAAAGAATTATGGAGTGATAAAAATCGATTTTTGTTCTGGCTTCATCCTATTTTCACCCAATTTTCAAATTTGTGTGCTAGAAATATATAAAAATGAAGTTGTTTTCATTAAATAATGCCTCAGCTGCATATTTAAACATCAAATTCTAAAACAAAACATTTTTACAATTCTTAATGTAATAAACTGCGGAAGCATGCTGATAAATGCTAGTTGTTGTTTTTTTATTTCATTTCTATTCTCACTTGCAATGTCTTGCCATAATATGTATTAATCTGAGTAAAGGAAACTTTGCATTGTGACACAAGCCACAACATCCTTAATACTCTGATATGTTCAGTTTAAACACATTTATTTTGATTTATATAAATGAATTACTTTTGTGGTGATCTCAGCCTCAGCACTGTGTCCCATGCAGGAAAGCCAGGTTTGTTACAGTACTCCCGCAGCTCATCCAGAGAGGCTCTGGTGTGGATCTCCCCCTGCTCTCTGTACTCTTCCTCGGTCAACAGCTTTACAGTGGGCCGTCTCCTCCTCCGAAACAAAGCCAGGAATGAGTGGAAGAGACTGAAGGCAGAAAGAGTTACTCGATAAATAAAAACATTTTGGATTAAAAATTTCACCTGTTTAAAGGTTTATTTTGGCTGCATGTGTAGCTTTCACTTTTTATGCTAGACTTGAAGTCAACATGAATTTAACATTTTTTTGCTAAATTATCATTATGGGGATAATAGTACACAGACACACACAGACACAGACACAGAGACACAGAGACACACACACACAGTTAAAAACAAGACTTGAAAAACAAAAACAATATCGAACGTCAGGAATTGAACTGTTTGGTTTTGTTTTATTTTAGTAATTACAGTCAAAATCATATTCATATAAAAGCATAATCATATTTCCACCCATTTGTTAACTTTGTATTTAAAGGTGATCACAATAAACAAAAATTTTAAATTTCACTTCTACAGCCCCTTTAAGTGGTCACAAATGTAATTGCCAATTACTAACTGGCAAACATTATCTTTATCTCTGAAACAACTTTCTAATCTGCCTCGCGAATTGAAGTTAGGTTCTAATTTCTTTGTATCAATAACAATCATATTTTACTCAAAAATGTTGAGCCATGATTGTGGTGCTTTCCTTACCTGCAAATCCCCATCAGAAGGCTCCAGGCCAAGGGCAGAATCTTCAAGCACAACAGGACAGCGATCAGTACATAGCAAGCAGGAGGGAACGTGATCCCGTAGTAAAGCAATACTATGCCTACTGCTTGCATCGAGCAGGTCATAAAGTTGAGGGTGTGTTTGTTGGTGATGGGACCGTGTTTATAGCACACGGCAAAGCTTAATAAACCCGATATTAGCACATAAACTGCAAAGAAAGACAAAAGAAAAGTCATTTTAAAGGTCAAGTTTGGTATTATCAGCCTCATTGCACGCAAGCATACATACATGGAACAATAAAAAAAAAGCATAGTCAATTTGTAGCGGATAAAAGAAGTTAGCCTGAGCTTGTCTGTCATTCATGCACAGCCCACAAACCAACAGTAATAATATGTTCAAACAAAGCATGCTCAGTCACAATAGATCTATACATGTTTTGAATATGTTCTGTGAATATGAACTATTCCTTTAAATTCAAGTTGTCATGTGATGTATTTTCCTAGCTTACAGTGACTGAGCAAACATTATGGGTTACTGCTGCAACAAAGCAATAAAGTGGAGCCATCACTGCGGTCTTCAGTGTCACACAATGATCCCAATGTATTGATTTGGCAATTAAACAACATTTCAGTTGATAACAGATACACTGTTTCTCTGTGGAAACCAAAATACACTGCTTTTAAGATGTATTTTTGATTAACAGAAAAATTGTAAAGAACAGAAATCATTTGTTTAGAGTATTATCAAATATATTAATCTTTCTAATATCAATCTTTTGTATAAACTGTGTATATGACTTTTCTTGAAACAAATGTTTCCTGAAAAATATCCTGGCTGTGTTTCCCAAGTAATGGATGGGGAATGGATCTATCAAGTTACAAAAAAGGCAAACACGTTAAAAAAATGGTAACACTTTTTGTTGTATTAGATAATGTTAATGCTTTTACTAACATGAAGAAACAATATACAATACATTTGTTACAGTATTTATTCATGTTGGTTAACGTTAGTTAATGAACATACAGTTGTTCATTGTTAGTTCATGTTAACTAATGGTGCATTAACTAATGCTATCAAGCACAAATTTGGATGTTAACATCCAAACTATGTTTAATAAATGCTGTACAAGTATTGTTCATAATTAGTTCATGTTATATTAACTAATGAATCATTAATGTAATGTGTGACCAGAAAAGTAAACTATATCCCAGGTCTTCTAAAGCTATACAATATCTTCATGAGATATTTAAATCCAAAAATATTATTAATATAATATTGCACAAATATGAAATTCTTGCTGATATGATGACTGATAAATCTTTATATTTACATCTTTCTAAATCTTTTTAATCCTCATCTTTTCTCTTTAAACCCTTTTTTTTTAAAAGCAAAGTGCAAAACAATACAGTGGAGAGCTGATTTTATTTTAAAACCTGAACAGCTGAAAAACAGGAAACTGCAAGTAAAGTTTCTTTCTTAAAATAATCATTAAACATTTTAAATAAAATAAAAAATAAATGAATAAAGAATAATAAGAAATTTAAAGGAAATAATAATATATTAGCTGTTTCAGGCTGACAACTGGGCTAATAAAAAAAAAGGTATTATCTGATACTGATATGGCACCCGATACAACATACATTACATTCAGTACTAAAAAAAACAAAAAACACTCTTTACTAAAAATCTAAATCAAATAAAATCAAATACTGATCATTTAAACCGCAAAGCAATACATTTTAGAGCCAGTGCTGACATACTGTGTCAATGCACCAATTTTGTAATCATTTATCACTAAATAAATATAATTCCTCACAGGCCATGGCTTTATTACACGTGGACCATCCATGCGTCATTCTGCTAATTTTTATGATGCTTCCATTATTTAGTTGTTTGTTTTCATTTTGTACTTGACAAGCTTTCATTATGTGAAATCATATGAAAATAAATAAATAAAGACTTATTAACTTTTTGGAAGAAAAAGTTTGGGAACATGACACTTAATGCTATGTTTACATGACAACAATGTAGCCAAAAACTGAAAGGTTTTCCCCTATTTTAAGATTCACATTTACATGATAACGTTTTCAAAATGATCCACATTCAAAACTATCCACATTATTAACTTTGACATCGGTGAGGTAAATTGTAAATGTCCTTGTAAAAAAGCTTTAACGTTATTGTGAATCTGTAAATATATAATTGCAACACCAAAAATTATTGAGGTCATGTACAAATATTGCAAGATAAGTCGATATATTGATTATTGTGACAGGCCTAGTTGTAAATAGATCCTCAGCAAATGACAAAATCTTAATTTTTTTATTTAACCATTTCATCAATGTTACTCTCTAAAAACAACGAAAGAAAAAAGAATGAACGAAAACACAAAGATGAAATAAAAGGAAATAAGCAGACACACTCTGAGGCTGTAATCCTCCCAGAGCCTTTTTGTTTAAGCATAGAAATCAATGTTCCAGCGGTACTGCGGCTTCTTTCCCTTAATCTTAATATGCCTGTGGTTCTCGCATTCAAACACTGATGCATTTACATACTGCGAGTGCTTGAAGAGGGAAATTGATTTGGCAGAGAATAGAGTCTATTGAGCAGTCAAGAGGCTGTCGTTTCAGCATTTCGAAATACTTGGCCCTCATATTATAACACTAACTGAGCCAAGATATACGATACAAAAGGTGAATCTCAATCTACTCCAGACTGTTACTACGCAATGCTGGAGCACTGATAAAACGTACAACGAGAGAGTGGAGGGATAATCTGACTAAACGACATGCGCAGTAATTATTCTATTGTAGAAAGAACACGTCAAGCAAATTAGCAGACAACACGTGGCATTCGGCTGACATGCGCGATTGTAAAAAAAGGTACGTTTGAAAGACCATTTATTAGCATTAGCTAAGGCTTACTGTCTGGTGTAATTGGATGATGAGATGATTGCAAAGGAAAACAGGGCAAGATGGGTTGTAACAGAAAGGTTGCCTAGTTACCCAGTAATTCCATCCAGTGCTCAGTCACGATGTCATCCCATTCATTCAACACCCTCTGGATCCCAACGTAGGACAGACCGGAGCCAGCTCCCAACAGCACCAGGAACAGCCCTCGCTGGTGGGAAAAATGCAGAGATGTGCTTGAAATCTCTTATTTGTTCACTCATTCACTAAACCCTACATAGTGTATAGCGGTTGAGTGGACTATATCAGAAAAGAGGGAACTAAATTAGGCATATGGCAAAGATCACGATTGATTTTGCCAAGAACGTTCAATCACATGATTTTGGCTTTATGAATTGCATTTCACTGTTCATTTGTCACATTTATGGTATTATTTGATAACAGAAATATAAGAACATGTGTGTGTGTCATGCTTGTTTTTTTCTACTTTTTATGATATTAAAAGAAAAGAAAAAACACAATTTTCACATTTATTTGGTTATATATACACATGTAAATATAGTGTCCGACAAATGAATACACCCCTCAGAGATCTAGAGATTTTAAAATGTATATTTTCTATAGGATGGATGCTATACAATAAGTGTATATACATTAGATTAGTCAGTACCAAAGCTAAAACTGGAACTAATCTAGCAAAATATCTTATGATCACGGTCATGGTCATGGTCATGGTGCAAACATTTGAACACTCCAATAATTATTGTTATTTGAAAAATATCAAATACAATTTTAAGAAGAAAGCAAAAAAATTGGCATTTAGTAATTTTTATTTTTTTGCAATACCTCATTTGAATCTAAAGGGGGTCTATTATGCACAAATCACTTTTATAAGGATTTTCAACACAGTTGTGTGGCAATAGTGTGTGAATATAGCCAGCCTCTAATGGTAAAAAAATAATTAATTCTATTTTTTTTTTTTTACAATCACACTTCCTAAAAACAGTCTGCAGAAACACCTTGATTGCCATTATAATGTTAGTCCTGTTTTTGAATCTGCCACTATGCTGATGTATTAGCGCTTGTAGCTCCGCCTTCTTTTGAAAAGCACAATCTGATTTAAATTTAAAGTGACAGTGACCTAAATGCCACAGTTTAGACCAAAGCCTGAAAGGGGCAGTTTAAAAGAGTTATAAAAATTATTTGTGGGGCATTTTGAACTGAAACTACACACACACGCACACATTATTTTGATGAATATAACTGTTTGATAAAACTGTTTTGAATAAGTGCACCAAAATATATATTGTCTATATTCACTGACAAATAGGTACAAATATTCATTTTTAAAGGGGGTGTACTCATTTATGCTGTGCACTGTCTAACACAGTAAATAATAATAATAGGGTATAAATAAAAATAACAATGTATTAGCTGTAATGTTACAGGCTGATTATTGGGCCAATAAAAAAAAAGTTATTGTCTGATACTGATATGGCAACCGATACATCATGCATTACATTCACCACAAAACAAACACTCTTTACTATAGCTCTAAAATCAAATACTAATCATTTACACCTCAAAGCAATAAAGTTTAGAGTCAGTGCCAAATAGTCAAAATAATATAAGAAATAACTTAACAAGAACCCACACAAGTGTATGAACATACATTATTTACTATTTTTGCTGACTGCAAAGGTAATCAAGGCCTAAATTATGAATGACATTTGCATCATTTAGTCAGCTGTGCTTCCTCTTTTACTTTCACCACCTTGTGATTGAACTTAGGAAATGGCAAACTCAAAATGAGAGAGGATTGTATGTAAAACTTAGCGGGAATAAAGATGTTCAATCATAATTTATACACTACTACAAAATGACAGACATCTGCATTATACAGCGAAGAGGGAGTAGTTTTAAAGTCTCGTGAATGCACTGCAAATATATCTGCAATTGATTGCACATTTCTGATATATGCCTAGGGCTGCTTATGTCTTCACCTCTCTTTATCTTCAATCTCATCAGCAGTCAGAATGACATGCTTAAACTCAAACTACTCATCCAACATGTTCGATCGGTGAGGAAACAAGATACTGTGTGCAATCAGGATAAAAGTTGTGACGCAAGCATTACACACCTTTGGTACGAATTTTCGGAGCAAGAGCGTCAGAAAGACAAATGTGCCAATGATTCCCAGCAAAACCCCGGTGGTGTAGAAAAACAGTGAGCTCCTGGAAAATATGAAGATTGAGCCAGATGAATAGGTTTCAACCACAAATGTAAAGTCTGTCATTATTTACTCACTCTCGTTTTGATCACAGTCTACATGCTGTTACTCTTTCCCACATGGAATACAAAGAGATTTTAAGCAATGCTCTCATGAGTTTGCGCAATAAATTTGTGAGCACAGCAAAAAAACAAAAACTGCACAATAAGCACTACATAAAGTAGTCCATATAAAGCCCATCATAAAAATGTTGTGCTGATTTGTCAAACTATTAAACTATTTGTCAAACTATTACGCTATTGCATTTGTGCAATAAACTATTTTATTGGCTTGCTTGATATGTGCATGAGTGTGTGTGTCATATATATATATATATATATATATATATATATATATATATATATACACACACACACACACACACACAAAATCCATACACATTACATACATATATACTTGTATATACATTTATACTTGATAATATATTGTTTTGCATTTAGATGTAGATAAATGTTTACATTTTCAAAGCTATCTTGTGGCTTCAGAAGACTAGAAATATACCACACAATCAGCCAGCTTTTAATTTGCTTTCTTTTTTCTGTCTCTTTTAAAGTTTCAGATGGGGTCACTAGGCCTGTCACGATATCTATTTTTTGTTGTACGATATGTGGCACCAAAACATATTGTGATAATCAATATTATTGTCATTTTAAGACATTTCATGCCACTCATTATATAATGCCAGAATGACAAATTATTATTATCACAATGCAAATACTCTCTTCCAAAGAACACATAATATTTTATTCTTAAGAATATTTCATTGAATTATTAACAATTATAAACAATTTAATAATTAGACATTGGAATCAGAATGTAAAAACGCATATCTTAAATAAATATTAATAAAATCTTAGCAAAAAAGTGCAAGGTAAAAAAAAAAAAGTAACAGAGCCTGCGATATCTGCTACCAGATCTATTTTCATTTGTCAGACACTCAAATGAAAATATACTAAAGTCATTTATAGTAAATACTATAGTGTTTTTTAACCATACTGACACTGACGCCTCCAATAGGGATAAAGATGTTGCACAATCAGCTAAAATGTTGCTAGAATTGGCTTTTATGTATGGGCGAAATATATTGCATCATAAAAAACGAACTTGCTGGAAAATGTTACTTACAAAATACCAACTTTAAAAAATACCAATTCTTATAGACTTCTCATGTGAATTAGAGCAATTAATCAGTTTACTTAGATTAATTGATCATAAGAAATGTGCTTCCTTCTAGGAAAAATACGATCTGTATCTTTCATGCTACTTTAATTATTTTTTTATTTAATTTTTTGGTTTTGCTCTTCTTTCCTGTTTATCCAATGTGGGTATTGTGTAAAAGAACTGTTCTCTTATACTGTATTCTTTATAGTATTATACAGTTTCTTGAAATAAAGAAAAACACATTCAACAAGAGTTTTTTTTTTCCACGTTTTGAACCATGAGGGTGAATAAATAATTACATACTTTAAATTTGGGGTGCACATTTCCTTTAAATGTAGTCATTTTTATGATAAACTATCTTATCTCAAATGAATGTCCAATGTGCAAAGACAAGTGTAGTGGGTGTAATAATTAAAAAAAAGCAAAAACTTGATCGGAATTAAATCTCACATTCTGCTGTTGTTGTTTTCAACATGACAACATCTAAACTTGAGCTAAATTGCCACTTACCTGCATATGTTTCTGGCTCCGAAAAACAGTACCAGCCCACACACAAAAAGCAGGAAGCACATTCTGTTTAACCCTATAATAGAAAATAAACTATCATGATTCAGTGCCTGAGACCTCTATATAAGAATAAAGCATGAGTGAAGCAGTTGCTCACGTTTGTTGGAGACGTGTAGTGTGTAATCAGTATTGCTTCTAGGCGATTTGATCATAAAGCAGATATCAACATCAACCAGAGGAATCTCCAAAGATGTCTCCCTTTGGACAGTGGATGGCCAATAGTGTTCAACAAAGCAGTTCATAACCGTCAGAAGATCATCAGGGTGGTGGCAATTTATGGTCTCCATTGGGAACACGACAACAACGTCCACATTGCTTGTCACGTTTACCTATAAACAATATGTTGTGCTTTGTCAATGCTCAAGTTAAAAGAAGAATTAAACTAACACTACAGTGATTGGAAATAGGCTAGTTTTACAAGTGCCATACAGTTAAAGAGAAGAGTTTTATCATTTTTGAATCCTTTCAGCCAATCTCCGGATCTAGCGGGAGCACCTTTAGCTGAGCATAAATCACTGAATTGGATTAGACCATTAGCATTTTGATTAAAAAGTTCAAAAAAAGACTTATAATTATTTCTATTTAAAGCTTGACTCTTCTGGATTTACATCATGTAATACCAACGGAAAATGAAAAGTTGCTATTTTCTAGGTCGATGTGGCTAGGAACTAGGAACTCTCAGTCCAACGTAATAACCAAGAAACATTGCTGCTGTAAAATAGTCCTTAGCTAGGTAACTAGGTAACACCGCTGCGTAATATCATTAATCATGGTGCAGCCTTGGTACGGCAGCAAAGTTCTTTGATTATTATACTAGAATGAGAGTACAGTTAATAGCCATATTTAAATTGAAATTGTTTTTAAATAGAATATTGTGAACAAGATGCTAATATGAATTAATGGTTTATGTTAAGCTAAGCTAAAAGTGCTCCCACCAGACCTAGAGATCGACTGAATGGACTCAAAAATGGTAAAAATCAAATGTTCAACTCTAGGTGACGAGAGCATTTCCAAAAAAAAGTGGAGTGTTTCTTTTTTTTTTTCCATCATTTACACCACATAGGATGAGTAACTAATTGGACAAAGACATGATATATTACCTTGAAGGTGGACCAGATGTCCTTCCATTTGATTACTGTACCGGGGCTGTAACAAAAGCATCGACTCCCAAAATACCTGTGTGCACTGTCTCCTTTCACATCGGTGCAATCTGTCAGGATCAGAATTACACCTCTGCTTTAATGTTGAGATATGTCAAAAACAGTACAGAATCATCCAAAAAAAAAAGAAGAAGAAGAAGAAGTCTACAGAAGAGCTTCTGCCCACAGACTGAATTCATCCTAATCACTGCACTAATGATACTGCTGCATCTTCACTTTCCAAAAGCAACACATACACATTTGTGGTTGCTTACATCTAGCTTTACTAATCATGCAATTTATGTTGCTCATTAAAAAATTAACATTGATTTCACAAACCGGAGATTCATAGTTAATTAAAATGATTACAAAAAAAACGTACAACTGAATGACTTATTTCGATAATGAAATAAATAAAAAGCCCTACATCAGATAACTGCAAGCAAAACATTTGTTAGATTGAAATATTAACTTAAAATCTAAAATAGTATCTCAAGTAAATATATTAAGTTAGATAGTTCAGCAACCACTTGTATATTTTTGAACATAAAAAATAACTGCACATGCTTGTTACTGTTATTTTACTTTTTATATTAAGTTCTCGAGTGTTGCTTCTGTATAAAAGTCAGTGAAATTTGAGACCCCATACTCAGGTTTTTGCTTTGCATGTCAAAGCATTCAGAAACATTACAAAAGCTGTTGATCCACTGGCATCCTATGAATAACCAAGGGTCATAGTTGCAACTAAAACTCTGAATGTTTTATTGAATTAAAAAATATAAATATA
>CAIGQW010053321.1:3649399-3660810 GCA_903798125.1 Danio choprae
CTTGCATCACTTTAATATAAAGAAAATATGCTATTGTTGTCATAAAGACAAACTGCTAGGAAAAAATAGGATCATATGGACTAAAAATTAGATCTCACAAACATGTCAATTGACCAAAATATTGACGACATGAAGATCCTGAAACAGAGCTAATGAATGAGTTTTCTGTCAATGTAAATTTAGTATCAGAGACTGCGCATATGTCCACATAAAATGTTCTTGTAGAAATAATTGCTCACGATTATTATGATTACAAACTTTCTTCTGTTGAACCATAGTACTTGTCTTTTTCTACTATGGAAGTCAACGATTACAGATTTTCAGCTTTCTTCAAAATATCTTCTTTTGTTTTTAACAAAAGAAAGATACTTTATAACAACTTTTACGTTATAAAAGTATAAAATTTGTTATAAAGTTGTTTATAACAGCTTTTGGGAGGAGTAAATTGTCATTTCTGCGTGTATTATCCCTTTAATACATTTACTAACATCAACAGTGAGAAAGCACTACATTTATTACAAAATTTCTGTTAATTTTAGTCTAAAAGCAAAATTTATTGGTTTTTATTAGCTCTATCAAATAAAATGTTTGCTACTGCATCAGTCTGAATATTCTTAAATGGCAATTCTAAAAGTTTAAAATAAAATTATTTTTTTAGGTATTTTGAAGTACCCACGATAACAATATCACGCTTCTTTACTATGATAATATATTGTATTATTCAATATTGGCACATCTATCAGAGAGACTGCAAACCTTACACTATAAAAAATGCTGGGTTCCACACAATCGATTCGTGTTGGGACAACATGAAGGAATTAGTTAACTTATCAGTTTTTACAAATTTAAGTGGATTGAACATAAAACAATTAAGTTGTCCCAAAGAACTCTTGGATTGTGTTGTTTCAGCTTATTTAAATAAGTAGTTTGAACAAACAGCACACGTAATTTTCTTAATGTAAATTTAGATAAGAAGAGGTTAGAAGGATCAAGACGAGATTACAGACAAACCAGTTATGCTTACTTATTCTTAAATGGATACTAAAGAATCTTACTCACTAAAACAGCAGTTAGTTGCTATTTAAAAAATAAATGTAAAAGACAATCACCTAAAAGACTTATTTCCCTGTATTCTGTTTTTTTACTTCTGTACTTTTACTTCAGATTTTCAAAATAGATGATAACTTTATAAGATTTTACAAAAACAAAAGTCCCCTATTGTGAAAAAACGCCAAGTAAGATATGATTACTTCAAATTAAATCCTAATTCATGCTCGTAAATGTTTTCTAAGTAACGTACAAAGTTCAAGTGAGCTAAAGCTGGCGTTATATTCACACACTTGGACTTTAATAAAACAGTAAAGCTAAATTTAAAAGGCTAAGATAGCTTAATTATCATGACGTACTGCTATGAGCACAATCTATAATGAGCACATTATATATAAATGTAACTACATTTGACAACATTTGTGCCCATTTCACAGTTTAGATAAAAATTTATTTATTTTTTTTTAGGTATTTTGAAGTACCCACAATAACAATATCACGCTTCTTTACTATGATAATATATTGTATTATTCAATATTGGCACCTCTATCAGAGAGACTGCAAACCTTACACTATAAAAATGCTGGGTTCCACACAATCCATCTGTGTTGGGACAACATGAAGGAATTAAGTTAACTTATTAATTTTACAAATTTAAGTGGATTGAACATAAAACAATTAAGTTGTCCCAAAGAACTCATTAATTGTGTTGTTTCAGCTTATTTAAATAAGTAGTTTGAACAAACAGCACACGTAATTTTTGAGTGTAAATTTAGATAAGAAGAGATTAGAAGGATCAAGACGAGATTACAGACAAACCAGTTATGCTTACTTATTCTTAAATGGATACTAAAGAATCTTACTCACTAAAACAGCAGTTAATTGCTATTTATAAAATATATGTAAAACAAGATCACCTAAAAGTCTTATTTTCCTGTAATCTGTTTTCTTACTTCTGTACTTTTACTTCAGAATTTCACAAATACATGATAACTTTATAAGATTTTACAAAAACAACAGTCACCTGTTACGAAAACAACGACAATTTAGACAGGATTACTTTGTATACATCCTCATTCACGCTCATCAATGTTTTCTAAGTAACGTCCAAAGTTCAAGTGAGCTAAAGCTGGTGTTATATTCGCACATTCGGACTTTAATAAAACAGTAAAGCTGAATTTAAAAAGGCTAAGATAGCTTAATTATCATGAGGTACTGCTATGAGCACAATGTATATTATATTATATATAACTTTACATGTGTCAATTTCAACGTTTACGTTTATATATAACGTTAAACAATGGTTTACAGCCTGTGATTTCCTAACATTCAAAACTTAAACTTAGAATCACCCTATATACACATTGTAACTGTTTTATAAAGTTACTGATGCTTGTTTACGTTGTTGTCTGTTTAGCATGTGACTCAAATCATTTACCTGCGTTTGAATATCCTCTGTTTCCTTCAGCGCTTTGCCAGTAAGCGCACAATAGAGTTAAAACGAGTATAAAAGCAGCCACCTTCTCCATGTTTTGTTACGTTTTGTTTTAAATGGATGAATTAGACAGACTAGGCAGGTTAATGACTGGCCTGCTAAGCTAACGTGAGCTAAGCTAATGTTTTCGGTTTCAAATTCGGTGGGCTTCGGGTAACCTAGACCTGACTAACAATTTCGGAGTGAATGATCGATTTCGAGTTTAAAGTTACTTAAACATAATGTGTAGATGCTTAAATATTTTGTTAAAAACAACAAAGACACATCAATGATCACGCTTTAACCCTATCTGAAAGCTTAAATATGCTTAATAAAGTTAGCATTGGCGTTTAGTGTTCGACTAGTCAGGTCTTAAGCCGCCGTCAAAGGTTTGAAAGTAAACAAATGTGTAATTTAAATGTTAAATAATCTAATTCGTATGTTTGTAGATTTAGTACAATGGTATTTAGTGTTTTGTGTTTTTTAAACAGCTACTATTGAATTTATCTTATTAAAGTTTGAATTTTTTTTATTTCTAAGTCACTTCAAACTTCTGATTATTTCAGTAAGTTATTTCAAGTTTAGCAATTTATTTATTTCATAATCTATTTTATCATTTTATTCCAGAGTTATTTAAATTATAATTTCTTTCTTTTTACAGTTTGGTAAACACATTGCCAATTTTCAGAACTGAATTTGTATTGCTTATCAAAAAAAGGCTTGCAATATAATATTCATTCATTTTTTTCCTTTGGCTTAATCCCTTTATTCATCAGGGGTCGCCACAGCGGAATGAACCGCCAACTTATCCAGCATATGTTTTACACAGCGGATGCCTTTCTAGCTGCAACCCAGAACTGGGAAACATCCATACACACTCATTCACACACTCAACCCAGCCGAGGCTCGAACCAGCAACCTTCTTGCTGTGAGACGATCGTGCTACCGCCACCGTGACGCCCCACCTCACAGTATAATATATATTTTATTTTATTAATATTTAAATATATGTAAATTTTGTGTATGAATGCTAAAAAATAAAATAAAGCTAATATTATTTGCCACATGGAAATGGAAGTTTAGGAACAATACATTGTGCATATTACAACATGGTCTTTGCTTTGTGCTAAATTATAGCAATTTAAACAGGGGCGGATCTAGGGGTGGGGCCAGAGGGGCACCGGCCCCAGTTAAAATCTGATTGGCCCCCGAGGTGCATCTGTCCTATTGGCTCTCCCTGTCCTATCGGCTGCGTATACTTGGCCCCCTCCTGTAAATTGTGGCCCCTACCTTTAAAAAATCTGAATTTAAAGTAACCAACAATTGTTTCCAAACATGCTAATATGATCCAAAATGGAGAGGAAAAAATTGTGTGTGTGGACTAAGATCTAAAAGGGGTAGTTCAAATGAAAAACTACTCAGATTTACTCAGCATTTACTGGTATAGAAATTTGTCTGTATACTGTTGAAAACAAGGTTGTCTAATCAATTAAAAATCTGCTCCAAGATTGTAGGTCATCCATTAGAAAAGCTAAATGACTCAGCTTAACAACTTGAAAATGTCATCTAAAAGTATAATCTCTGACCCTTACCAAGTTTTGCATAATGAGTTTAAATTATTACCATCAAACCAGAGGAGTTCCAAGATTTAACAGTCAAATTGAAATACTCCTTGGTTTATCAGGCAATATTGGAGCTAAATAAGACACTTCATAAAAAATGAATCAGAGTATGTTTTTTCACACTTTATGTGATTGAAGTGTTGTGAATGTTTTGTTGAGATGTTTTTGGTCAAAGTGTATGTACTGATTGTTATGTTGATACTGTTTCGCAAGAAAACAAGCTATCTATCTATCTATCTATCTATCTATCTATCTATCTATCTATCTATGCATCCATCCATCCATCCATCCATCCATCCATCCATTCATCCAGCCATCCATCCATCCATCCATCCATCCATCCATCCATCCATCCATCCATCCATCCTTCCATCTATCTATCTATCTACACACCCTCAAGTGCTTCAAACCTTCTTACTTTTTATTGAACACAAAAGGCCTCACAGCAAGAAGGTCGATGGTTCGAGTCCCGGCTGGGTCAGTTGGCATTTCTGTGTGGAGTTTGCATGTTCTCCCTGTGTTCGTGTGGGTTTCCTTTGGGTGCTCCAGTTTCCCCCACAAGTCCAAAGACATGCGCTATAGGTGAATTGAATAAACTAAATTGGCCGTAGTGTATGTGTGTGAATGAGTGTGTATGGATGTTTCCCAGTACTGGGTTGCAGCTGGAAAGGCATCCGCTGCGTAAAACATATGCTGGATAAGTTGGTGGTTCATTCCGCTGTGGCGACCCCTGATGAATAAAGGGACTACGCCAAAGGAAAATGAATTATTGAATGAATAAAAAAGACAAAAATGGAATGCTCTACGATCTAGTATGAAAAAAAAATACCATGGTTAGCAATTTCCAACATTTTTCGAAATATCTTCTTTTCTGTTCGACAAAAGAAAGAAAGTCTTTGGGGAAAAAAATAGGGTGAGTAAACAGAATTGTTCATTTTAGGTTGAACTATGCCTTTAAAAAGATATGTATGCTTTCAAATCTAGACAATGTGGAAAATCCATCGTCAGTCACAAACTGAAAGGCATCTTAAAATATCTAGTCCTTGCAAATACCATTTTCTAGCAATCGCAAAGATAAGCTGTGGGAAGAAAAACGTTAAACCAAAATCTCGAGGAGACCAGATGAAAATGTCATCTCTGTGCAGTCTTCACCCTTTGAAATGGAAGGGGGATTTTTGCAGTGGGCGTAGACACAGCAGGCGGCTGCTTTCTCATTTCTCTAGGATGCGGAGACAACAGCGGCTTTTCCTGACAGGCACACCCACGCCAGCCTGAGACCCACTGTCACTTACGCTTACATGGAGTCAGCAAGCATCTGACTAATGCAGATGCTGTCATGTTGCCTTCTAGGAAGGATTCTAACCTCATTCCCTTTCTTTTCTCAATAATCTATTTAAATGATATTTTATTAAAGGAATAGTTCACCCCAAAATTAAAATGTGCTCACCATTTACTCTATCACCCTCAGGTGGTTCTAAACCTTTATGGGTTTATTTCCTTTGTTGAACACAAACATATTCTGAAGAAAGCTAAAATCCTGTAACTATTGACTTCCATACACTGTTCAGGGATTTTTGTAAGTTACACAGTATTTAACTGTAATATGAACTGTATTTTACTGTAGGGCAGTTATGCAGTATGTTCCTGTATTTTAAAGTTCCATTGTGAAAATCACTATGTATTTTACAGTAAAGAGGAGCAATACGGTAAATACATATGCTAAATGATGCTTTAAATGTGAATACATGTTTTAGCTGTAATTGATTTACAGTAAGTAAGAACTGATGCCAGTAAGTTATTGTAGATTCTACAGGAAATTGTTATTAGAGGAGTTTGTAAAACAAATACTATGGAAGTCAATGGTTATAGGCTTCCATATATTTCTACAAAATATCCTGTGTTTTTCTGTGTTCAGCTGAAGTAAGAAACTCATAATGGTTTGGATCCATTGGAGGGTGAGTAAATAGTGAGTACATTTTATTTCTGGGTGAACTATCCCTTTAATTACTCTAGTTTTGCTGTATTGTTTTGCACCATTGAGGTCTATCTTCAGTTGCAGTGGTAGACTATCACAAGTTTTTGTCCCACGCAGGGGAAAGTATTAAAAAAAACATGTTGGTTAAAGGAAGGCTTTGTGGTTTTTGTTAAGATACTAAAAGTCCCATTTTGCATGTAGAGTCAGTTAAGGGTTTTTCAACTAAACATCTGGTTTCATAACCATTCACTCCAAGATAATTGTATATTATTTTTGCACGAACAAAAACGGTAATGAAAAAGATTGAATATTAACAAATTATATATCTAAAAATAATGTTTGTATGTGCATTTAGGAACATTCTGTCTTGAACATTTTAACTCTAAAACTCTCACTGTGCCTCCTGAATCATACATTTAGCTTCAACTATTATGAAATAATTACATTTAAGTTTTGTATTTTTTGTGTGTTTACTCTATAAGTTAAATAAACATTAAATAAACTCTGTTACATTGGTCATATAAACGCATGACAATCTTTAAAGTGCTGATAGAAAAAAGCGTGTGATGGCGGGAAACTCTGGAATGCATTGAGGCATGTCATTATTCTTCTCTCATTGATTTGTAAAATGTTTAGGACACATTCATTGTTCGTCATCTGCGTTATTGTGATATTTCAGCAAATTTTCCATACACTTTTTAAGAACAAAACTATTACAAAACTGCATAAAATTCTGTTTTAGACATGCTATGTGGAATCTGGTTTGAGATTAACAACTAGAGCTAAACACAAAATGTTGGAAAATGTCAACTTTGTTATTATAAACGCTGTTAGCGGTTTAAAAGACTCTTTATTCATTAAGGGTCACCACAGCGGAATGAACCGTCAACTTATCCAGCATATGTTTTACACAGGGCGAAGCGGTGGGGCAGTGGGTAGCACAATTGCTTCATAGCAAGAAGGTCACTGGTTCAAGCCTCGGCTGGGTCAGTTGACATTTCTGTGTGGAGTTTGCATGTTCTCCCCGTGTTCGCGTGGGTTTCCTCCAGGTGCTCCGGTTTCCCCCACAAGTCCAAAGACATGCAGTATAGGGGAGTTGGGTAAGCTAAATTGTCCATAGTGTATGTGTGGGAATGAGTGTGTATGAATGTTTATCAGTGATGGGTTGCAGATGGAAGGGCATCCGCTGTGTAAAACATATGCTGGATAAGTTGACGGTTCATTCCCCTGTGGCGATCCTTGATGAATAAAGAGACTAAGCCGAAGGAAAATTAATAAATGAATGAAACATTGGGGAATTATAGCTATATTGACTGCGGTTGAAATTTGGAGGATATTCTGAATGTGAAAAAAGCTTTCAAAGTGTAAGTTGTTGACATCTTTATACAGCAATCAAACCACAAAAAAGTGAATTTGTGAAAACAGGGATGTTGTGCACATGCAGTTTACAAGTATATATTTCAAATATACACTTTTTTCATTACACTTACATTTAGTCATTAAGCATTTTCCAAAGTGACTTACATTAGTGATATCACCAACTACTGTTCTGGCTAGGGATAATTTTAATAATGTAGTCTAACTTTTCAAAAACACATTTTCAAAAATCATTCTCATAGTACTGTATATTGTTATTGTGTTGAACCTTTCAGACACACAGTACGGCTATTTGCCAAAAGTATCTGGATGCAGACTTTGATTTGCAAGCTGAGGCTGCTTATCTCAGACTTGCAATGTCAGACACAATGTACTCAAGCTAGTGACATCACTGCGAGGAGTAAGGTTAGGGGTGGCGTTAGGTGTGCACATTAAAAAACACTGCATGCAGCTCACCTTGCAACTGCACCGAGTCTACATCCAGACTCCTCTCCTATTTACACCAAATGTCAAAGTAATCGAGTAAATACACTTTTAAAAGTACCTTAAAACCTCAAATATAGATTCTATCAATTTAGTTTTTACACCAGTATGTGACATGAAGTAACTGTCTAAAATATTTAGCATTTTTTAACCCTCCCATCCGCCCCCCCAAAAAAACATTCAACAGGAGAAACTCAAACAGGCGCAGGTAGAGCACAGTGAACACATTTTTGGGAGAATCTTTTAAACTAAACATTGTGATTCTCAGTTTATCTAACATTATGCAGCTCTTATATAGCTTTGTACGATGAAGCTGTTTTAGAGCAATAACAGTATAGTTAACATGAAAACGGACACATTCCTGCAAACCTCTTCAAATTCAGCTAAGACATCAATATTCAGTTAACCGACACTGTGCAACGCGTCTCTAAATTTCCAAAGTATTTTTTTGTTTGTATCTCGTTATTTTATGTCTCCGGATGACACGCAAGTTTCAAAATGAGACACGATGAAAGTTTCATCATAACAACTGCATGCGGTCTACTTCAAAGAGGGGTTTTGGCAAAGACTGGATTTCCATGGACAAACGCCTCTCCAAAACAGAGAAGGACTTCTGAGCTTGTGATTAGTGGGCTAAAAATCTGACACCCACAGAGCCGGGCCTTATGTTGGTGCACTTAAGCCCGTCCTACACCCAGAACTTTGAAGGTAAATGAGGCTTTTGCTCCCATGAACGTAGCTTTATTTCTTGATCTTGCTGTTGTTGTGATCATTTTAAGAGGTCACATGTTCAGCAGCCGCATCTTTTTAAATGGCAGCCTATTTGTGATGTTGTGATCTTTGTGTTGAGAGTTGGAAGATAGACAGTTTGTTCTTGTTTTTTTTTTTTAATGCTTATGCTTTTTTTTCTTCTCCTTTCTGTTTCCTAAAAGAGGCAAGTGTGGTAGGCTGCTGCTAGGCTGCAAAGAGCAAGAACGGTGATTGACATGAGCAGAAAGCTGAAAAAAATCAGTCTTTCTCTAGGTAGGCGGATGAGTGGGGCGAACCAATCCTCAGCAGAGCTTGTTTTAATTGCCGTCTGGTAAACATCAAACGTGAAGAAGAAGAAAAAAAAACACAGACGATTCCATCTTAAGATACAGGGTGTTTTGGAAAATATGTTATGCTGTGTGATTTCATCTATTGCTTTATGCTCAACATATTGAGAGTTATTATATTCCTGAGATGCGGGTCATTAAAAACGGAGCGTCAACTCTTGTTTGCTTTGTTGTCAGAAGTGTGAGTGGTGCAGATGCTGAGGAGGAGGTTTTACTTGAGGGAACGCTTCAGTGTTTTAATGCTCCGTGCTGCTGTTGTTTTAATTAAAGTTCACCCAAAAGTATAAATTCTGTCATTATTTGCTCATCCTCGTGTCGTTTCAAAGCACTGCTGTAGTCTCTGTGGAGCACAAAGGGAGGTTTTTTTTGAAGAATGTTCATGCAGCTCTTTTGCATACAATAAATGGTTCAAGAGACCATGACTATAGTTCAATAATATGTATTGTATAAATTTAAATAATATATTTTTTTTCGAAGTAACTAAATAAGTAGGTCTAATTTATTCAATCATTTTCTTTCCGTTTAGTCCCTTATATATTAGGGCTCGCCACAGCGGAATGAACCGCCAACTATTTCAGCATTTGTTTTACACAGCGGATGCCCTTCCAGCTGCAACCCAGTACTGGGAAACACCCATACACTCTCACATTCACACATGCACTCATACACTACGGCCAATTTTGTTTCCCCAATTTGCCTATATTGCATGTCTTTGGACTGTGGGGGAAACCAGAGCACCGGAGCACTCCCACGCGAACACGAGGAGAACATGCAAACTCCACACAGAAATGACAACTGGCCAAAGCAGTGACCTTCTTGCTGTGAGGCGATAGTGCTAACCACAATTTCAAGTCAAGTAATAATAATAGCCATGTAATAATTGGGATAATGTACATCTAGGAGGTTGTTCTCTCAGAATAAAGTCTGACAGGCTCATCAGCAGCCCGACACGAAGGGGAAAATGAAGGACTTGATTCTGAAAAAAACAAACAAATATACATTATCCTGCTTATTAAACAGCTACTTGACACAAAAGTAAACAATTGGACACAAAACATTGATCTAAGCTGTAATACTAACTCTACTAACTTTCATAAAACGTAAAGCTTGCAGAAAGACAAATATGGAGCCAGATCAGTCTCAATAATAATACATTTGCTTTCATAAACTTCATAAATGCAATTTATAAATTCAAAACACAATTGATCAATTCGAAAGTAAAAAGCAAAAATATTTCCCAAATGCGCACACATATGCATCTTACATAAATACGTTTAAAATGTTTACACAATTATGTATATATGAAATTCTTGGATTACTTTCCTCATGCATTTATGAATTATGTTATATGCGTTTATGAACCACTGAATATGCATGTGAAAATGCTTACAGGATCACGGAGTCCTTTGAATTTGTGTGCAGTATTTTTGAGACCATCCTAGCAGGACAGGAGTCCTACACATCTTTTTTTGGAGGATATTCTGTTTAGCCGATGGCAGTGAGTTTAATCCACCAATCAAAACACTCCTTACTGAACAAACTCAAGAAGCTCCACCATTTAATTATTATTATTTTATATAAAGTAAAATAAATTGTTTTAGCAGTATTATTAGACATTTGTTAAAAGTTAAATAACCTGAGTAACGTTCATTCATTCATTCATTTTCTTTTCGGCTTAGTCCCTTTATTAATCTGGGGTCGCCACAGCGTAATGAACCGCCAATTTATCCAGCATATGTTTTACACAGCGGATGCCCTTCCAGCCGCAACCCATCACTGGGAAACATCTATACACACTCATTCACACACATACACTATGGACAATTTAGCTTACCCAATGTACCTATACCGCATGTCTTTGGACTTGTGGGGGAAACCGGAGCACCCAGAGGAAACCCACGCGAACAAGGGGAGAACTCCACACTGAAACGCCAACTGACCAAGCCGAGGCTCGAACCAGTAACCTTCTTGCTGTGAGGCGATTGTGCTACCCACTGTGCCACCGCGTCGCTGCTGAGTAACGTTATATATCAATAATATTGAGTACGTCATATCATTTGCGAACGGATGGATTTAACAAATTCAGTAGCAAATCTTACTGAACGAATCATTGATTCAAATGAATCGGTTAAATAAACGACTCGTTTAGTAATACAATTATTAGCTGCACAATTGAATTTTTTGATTTGCTGAAAGGTTCTTTGGGAAGTCTAAAATGGTCCTATGGCATCACTGGAACCTTTTTAAAATATAGCATACATACACCTTTATAATCATAAACATACACCTTATAATGTCTGTTACATTTTTATTACCAGGCCCCAAATAAATAAACA
>CAIGQW010053321.1:3666997-3686575 GCA_903798125.1 Danio choprae
CCCACCCCAGCCATTCATCTGCAAATCACATTACAGCATCTACTTGAATGTCCACCAACTTGTAAACAAAGAGGTTGCAATGGAGATTCGAGTGGATCAACTAGTTCGTATAATGTGTCATCATTGGACATGAGTTAATATGGTAAAATGGACAGGACTGTCCAACAATGCAAAAATATCAGTTACTTAACAGTTTCCTGCTTCATACGTGTTTTCTGTTTATTTATGCGTTTGATTTATGGGACCTTTCGATTTTGATTCAAAAATATTTGTAAAAATTAATTTGCCCTCATAATCTTTAATCAAATACCATAACCTTCCCTCCCCCTTCAAAACCTTTTTCCACTTCTGATCACATGGTATGCCTTTAGGGCAGGGCTTCTTCTTCTTTGTTGTAAATAGCAGCTGGCAAACCAACTTAAAAAGGTGCATTTCCAGTGTGAAACTTGTAAACAAGAAGGTTCCTGTCATTTTCAATAGTATCTGGATGCAGACTTGGATATGTAAGCTGAGGCTGCATATTTCAGAGATGCAATGTCAGACACAATGCACTCAATGGAGCTAGTGACGTCACTGTGAGGGATAAGGTTAGGAGTGAGGTTAGGTGTGCGCATTAAAAGTATTGCATGCAGCTCAGCTTGCAGCTGCACCCGATCTGCATCCAGACCCCTCTCATCATTTTGGAATTTGCATTCAATAATAAGTTGAAATTACTAATTAGACATGGCATTATTCAGAGGAAGATATTGTATAACATGTAAGTTATTGATTCCTACGGTAGTTACATAGTTTGATTGACAGGATGACGTCAGATTGTGTCCTCAGAAATAATTTAGTTTGATTGGAAAATTTAGAAACTCAATTTAACAGACAATTATTGTCAAATTTCATCAGTGATTCTAAATGTGAAATGTATCCATAAGCTTGGCAAACAGTTTTGGATAATTTAATGTTTACTTTGAAGGCAGTTTTCAAAGGTTATAATTTTTTCTAATGCATTATGTTTTCAGTTTTTACTGTTGTGTACAAATGCAAATCCTAAATTAGGTTTTGGCAAGATTATGTTTTAAAATGGACCATACTGAGTACATGACAGTCAAAAGTCTGGCAACATCAGAATCATACAACTAATTATACAACAAATGTCCAAGGCAGCAGAGGTCTCAATCAAGAAGTCTATCTTCGGAAAATCATTTTCACCAAAATGAGCGATGACCCCTGACTTGACAGTGGAGCCATGGGAAAGTTTGCTGGGAAAGCTTGGACAGACATAGCCAGACAGCTCCAAGTCCCAGTCCCTATCTTTGGATGCCAGATACCCCCCACCCACACCAAAACACACCCAAGCGCTAGAAATCTGCCCACGCTTGCACACGCATGCTCTCTCACAGATACAAAAAAAACCACAGATGTGCGCAGCTCACCCACCCACACGCACTCCCAAACACTCGAACGCACTAACACATAAATACCTGCCCACATGAGCACACGTTTATGAAGATACGGCAAGAAGAAGACGCAAAGTTTGTTCCAATGAATATCCATGTTCAGCTACCTCTCTGCGAGCATGCATGTAAATAATCCTCGCTTCGCCCTCTCACACATGCATGCGCAAATTCACACACTCTCAGCCTCCCTCACACACATACTCAGAAGGAAAAAAAAGTGAAATTCTGGTCATCTTTGTTGGTGTCTACCTCTGTGGACATTCTTTCGCTCTCATACGCAGCCTAACGAATGCTGAATTCAGGGTTTATATGTGCGTGTGTGTGTGTGTGTGTGTGTGTGTGTGTGTGTGTGTGTGTGTGTGTGAATGTGGGCGTCGTGGTGTGGAGGGGGAGGTCTTCGATGCTGAATAACAGTAGTGTGTTTCTGGCAGCTGTGTGTGAGAGCGAGCGAGTGCAGAGCTGTGTAGGCGTCCTCAGCCATGCAGAGACTGTGGGGCTCAGACCGGGCCTTGTGGCTTGTAGCCACCGCACTAATTGGGTAGAGTTGAAGTATATGCTCTCCACAGCCTGAAATACACCAGCAGTAAAAAAATAAAATAAAAGAAAGTCTGAAGTGCCCACAATGCTCAGTTCACACAGAGTCTCGGGTTACAGGGGGATTGGAGGTTTTTTGTGAATTTGGCCTTACAGGTATACAACAAAATTGGATTTGAACATTTCCGAACTCCTCTGTGGAATGATTTGATGCATATTTCAATCTCTCAGAAAAGATTTCTCCTGTGATTGAATCAGAACAGAGCTCTGTCGCAGTCATAAATAGATAAAAAGATATGAATGAGAATGAAGGATTAAGTCGTGAGAGTGAAGTGGAGCAGAGTGAGCGAAAGCACTGAAATATTAAAAAAATATATAACAATGCCTACTAATGATCATAACTTGAATTGATCATTTTTGTAAAGTGCCCCTATGCTTTTTAAAATACATTTCATGCAGTGGAAGACGGCTGTTTGTGAATGCAGCTGCAAACTATATCTTTCTTTGCTGTGGTAGGAACGTTGAGTTCTTACTCGTCACAATGTCAGACAAATCCGTAAACAAATGCATGTTTATTTAAAATGAAAGTATTCATTGTTATTATTCTAAAAGTATTATTAAACCTTTTACATGTGTCTCCTACAGCGTTTGGACACAAAATGTCTTTAAACTGACAACAGACCTGCGTTAACACGAGAAAAACAATGCGAGCATTAAAGAAATAATACCCAAATTATACATAATAAAGCATCAGAAATAATTATGCCATACAGGAATATGAAACATAAATTTGGCAGGAATTATACCTTTAGTTATCACTTAAACGTAACATTTCAACAACAAAAATCATATAAAATTATTGACAGTAAACTGGCTCTTACAGTGAATGTAGGCTTATAAATCTGAATTTCCTACTGTAAAAAAAAGCAAAACAAAGAATCTCACACACTATCTCACATACTTTCCTGCTTGCATTTATGTGTGGCTGAGTGGATTCTTGAACACTGCTGATTGGCCATTATGTTCATGCACTCAACAGATATGACTGTGATTGGCTCTAATGATCAATGGTTTACAACAACACTTACAGATACACTGAAGCATTTGAAACCATTGCTGCATCCCAATTCACATACTTATACTATGCCCTAAAAGTATGCACTTTTTTGTAAAGGAACAGTATACACTTTTGAGTGTGTAACAGAAGAGTATGCAAGCTTTGGGACATATTATTTCCTTGTTAACAGATCGCTAACTTATGTTGCTTATGTTGCTTAGTTATGTGCCGTCAATCTCCTCAGGTCTTTGGGTAATTATGGATTCAGAAGTTAACATCCGAACATATCTTGATATAAGTTCACATTGTTGTTGCGGATGAAATATAACACGGAAAACGCGGTTTAAATATGACCCAGTTGGCTAGATATTGATTAACAGTCATTCAAACAACTTTACCGAAGCCTCTCTACTTGACGGTTGGTCTCGCGTGTTTGTATTTTGTTTACTCTTCAATTCAATTCAATTCAATTCAATTCAATTCAATTCAATTCAAGTTTATTTATATAGCGCTTTCTACAATGTAAATTGTGTCACAGCAACTTAACATGTTCTAGTAAAGTCCAGATTTCAGAGTTGAAGTTCAGTTTAGTTCAGTTCAGTTCAGTGTGGTTTAAGTTTCTCTGCTGAAAGTTCAAAGACTGAGGAGAAAATCCACCGAAGCGCAGCTCCACAAGTCCCGATCCGAGCAGGCCAGTGGCAACAGTGGCGAGGAAGAAAACTTCACCAATTGACGAAGTGAAGGGAAAAAAAAAACTTGAGAGAAACCAGACTCTGTTTGGCACGATCATTATTCTTCTGGCCAAACTTCCTGTGTGGGGCTGCAGTCTAGGCGCCGGAGGCTAGAGAAGCTGGACGTCCATCGTGGAAAGCTGCAGGTGTGGTAGGGCACCGGCGGGAGGTCAGGCTGGCCCACAGAATCAAGCGTAGACTTGTTTGTCACAGTGGCCTTTCGGGAATCAGTCTCATGCACTCCATTCCTCCATGACCACCACAGCATCAGCTCGGGATACGGCCTGGTCCAGGATACCTTTGGATCATCTCTTCACAGGTCTAGGATTGCATCAATGGTGCTGCATAGTCTGTAGGAGCCTCGAGATGAGTATCCACAGGTGGAAATAGAAAATAAACAAAATAATTAGTGTAGCTGCTGTTCATAGTGTATTTAAACGAGATGCAAAAATGGATTGTTATAGATGAAAATAGCAGTTATATAAACAAACACTACAGGTGGTTGTCAAGCCAGCTCACCTGTGTGGAACACACTCATGCATCATACCGTTATGCGATGCATTGAGTGAATTTTTACCGAAAATAGTAAACCATCCGGGTACCTTGGGCATACTCTTTTCACCATACTATGGTTTGGGACACACTAATTCTATTTTCGAATACTATTTAGGATGGATAGTACGGAATTGGGATGCAGTGTCTATCAGCTATTCTATTGGCGGACTGACACTGATTCAAACGCTGACAGACCTGACTTTCAACCGCTCCAATGGCTGGAGACGTCCAGAACTTTTCTGTTCCTTAAAAGTAAGTATATGTTTGTGTAAATTTTAAAATAAGCACTCTTTAAATATGAAACCTTGCATTTTCTCAAGTTGTTTTTCTGATTTTAGTCAGAGTCAGTATGGGCCACTGACAGCTTTTTCCTCTCTTTCTCTCCCGCTTTGCTCTGTCACGCCCACTCCCCTATCTTCTGCTCACAGCTTTCCACTCTCATTTAAGTTGCAGTTTTTTTCCAAATTCTGAGGTAGACTTAAACTGAAAAAGGGGGGTTTTATGACCCCTTTATTGCTGAAGGAATAAGAATAAGGAATAACAGCTATAACATCTCATTATGTAGCACTTCTTAAGTAAAAACTCACCACTCCGAATCATCCCACTTACATTGTTTGCAACGGAGATTCAAGTGGATCAACGTATTCGTATAATGTATCATCATTGGACTTAAACATGAGTTAATATGGTAAAATGGACAGGATTGTTAATATCTAACAATGCAAAAATATCAGTTATTTAACAGTCATAAGTTTTTTCTGTTTATTTATGCTTTTGAGCGGTATTATGGGACCTTTCGATTTTGATTTAGAAAATTTTGTACAAATTAATTTGCCCTCATAATCTTTAGTCAAATATCAAAACCTTCCCTTCCCTCTGGCATAAACACAGAAGAATATAAACATTAGATGTGCAGTCTGCAACACATTGTGGAACGCTGTTTAAGAGCATGCAAAGAGAAAAGAAAATAAGAGTATATACATTTCTGTGTAAACAGCAAGCACTCATTCTTTGAAGGAACAAGGCCTGTGTGGTTTAATTGGCTGAATCTACTCCAGACCCTTTGCTCTTGTGTATATTGGCCCTGCAGGACAAAGGGATCTTTTATCTGATCACCGGCTGGAGAACTAATGGAGCAGCTGTCAGATCTGTGTGCCCAGACCGTAATGACATCGGCTTCAGCAGAACAGAACAGGTAGCCCACTCGCTCTCAACGCCCACAGCCTGTGGCTCATTTCCCCTGGGCTTTGAACTGCCCTCAATCTGACCTCTCTCTTTATCTTCCTCTGTTCCCTCTCTCTCCTTTTCTACGCTTCTGTTGGGCATTGTATTTTCCCCTTCTCTCATCTTCTTCTTTTCTTACACTGGAGAATAACGACCAGTTGCTTTATCAGAATCGGATCTTCCTGTTGCTTATATTTAAGAAAATCCACTCTTAGTAAGTGAGCCTTGTAAAATGTGAAAATCATGCAAAATCACGTTTTTCGTGTTTGTCAGGTCATTGCACTGAGGTCATGGGTTTCATTCCCATGGACAGAAATAAATGGGAAGCGCGAATGCACTCATTGTCAATTTTACGTGAATCTCCTTTCAAATGCATACACTGTTAACAATTCCCTGTAGAATCTACAGTAACTTACTGGCAGCAGTTCGCCAGTGACTAACTGTAAAAATACCATATTTACATTTACAGCACCAGTTATCTTGCTGTATTGTGTATTTTGTATATCATTGCAGTAAAATATGAGGTAATTTTTACAATGCAACTAAATATACAGTAACATTCTGCATAACTGTCCTACAGTAAATTACAGTTCATATTACAGTTAAATGCTGTATAATTGACAAAAATAGTTAACAGTGTAAATATTCATTGCTTTTATCAATCTGTTAAATCTGTGCAAGACCTGGGGTGGTGAATAAGGTGGAAATAAAGTATCACCATACTTTACCTGATTTATAACTTTCAATTTTGCAAGGGATGTGTTGTATTGCAAGTTTCTGAAATAGTCAAATAAAGCAGTAACTTGTTATATATTCACTGATTTGCATAACTTCCCAGAACAGATGTGTGAACTTTACATGACGCCCTTTTAAAAATTCTTGTTTCATTTTGTAACATCATACAACATCTTACAAAAACCTTAAGTCAAAGGTTTAACAGAGGGAATATTGTATATCTCTCCATTAACAGGAGAATGCAGCATTGCTGTAATTGTTAAGAGTGAAATGATCACTGTAAAAGATATCTGTTCATTAACAATTTAATCAATATTGTTAATTAAGAGTTGATTAATGGTTTCATGCTTTCAAATTGCATTTATAGACCTTGATCCATAAACATTCGATGTTGAAAATTGAACTCTTCAGCACTCAAAATATTACGCTTGCTGTTTGTTCAAATTACTTATTTAAAATGAACCGAAAAAACACAATTTCTTTAGTTTTTTGGGGGGACAACCTAACTGTTTTATCTTCAATCCACTTATATTTGTAAAAACTGTTAAGTTAACTTAATTCCTTCAAGTTGTCCCAACACAAATAGATTATGTGGAATCCAGCATTTTTTACACCGATTTTAACAAAGTGACTTGTTTAAATCGAAACTATAATATATAGAAATAAATCTGAAGAATAAGAGAAGTACTGGTGATGTTTTCATATCATACTATAATTTACATGACCAACCCATGTATTGTTTCAGACTTCTAAAAATGTCAATAATATTTTCAACATGAAAAGTTGGTACAGCGGCGACACGGTGGTGCAGTGGTTAGCACTGTCACCTCACAGCAAGTAGGATGCTGATTCAAGACATGCGCTATAGGTGAATTGAATAAACTAAATTGGCTGTAGTTTATGTGTGTGAATGAGTGTGTATGGATGTTTCCCTGTACTGGGTTGCAACTGGAAGGGCATACACTCTGTATAACATATGATGGATAAGTTGGTGGTTCATTCCGCTGTGTCGACCCCTAATAAATAAAGGTAATAAGCAAAAGGAAAATGAATGAATGAATGAATGAAGTTGGTACAGCTGCGATCAAGATCACACAATGCAATTTGAAAGTATAAGTAAGTGGAAAAGCCTAGGAATCACAAACTCTACATAAAAAGTATATATATTAACCTTAAAGTGTATATTTATAGGTCAGCACATGACAAAAACACCTCACAAGTCACTGAAAAGCCAAACAGCTCAAAATCTCAAAATTTACCAGTACATGAAAAAAATCCTGTAGTGTTTTTTATTGAATTTTTATTGATGTGTTTATTATATTTGATGAGCTCAGACGCAAAAACAAACAAACTCTATACTGCAAAGAATGCTTGTCTTAGTTCTTAGTTAGTTCTTAGTTTTTGTCTTGTTTCTAGTCCAAATATCTAAAAATTCTTAAATCAAGAAGAATCTTCTAGACAAGCAAAAATATAGTCTTGTTTTCAGAAATAAGTCAAAATTAAGAGAGTTTTTCCTTAAAATAAGAAAAATATACTCTTCCAATGGCGTAGACAAAATAATCTTCTTCTACGCAGTTGTACACAGCACCTTATAACTTGTCTGTACATACAATTCATCATCCAGAGATTTTTGTCTGATTGCATATCTGTTTAATGTGTGTCGTCTTTTTCATATTTATTTCGTGTTGTCACTTGTCACTTTATGTACACTGGAAGCTTCTGTAGCCAAAACAAATTCCTTGTGAGTGTAAGCACACTTGGCAATAAAAACCCATTCTGATTCTGATTCTGATTCTGATCTTGTTTCGCTTTGAAATAAGAATATTTTGCTTACCCCATTAGCAGATTATTTTGCTTGTTTAAAGGGAAAAACTCTCTTAATTTTGACATATTATTTCTGAAAACAAGACAAAAATTGTTACTTGTCTATAAAATGCTTCTTGATTTAAGAATTTTAGATATTTGGACTAGAAACAAGACAAAAACAAAAAGCATTTTTTGCGGAGTCAGTGCTAAAATTTGCATTGTTCTCAGCCTCCTATAGACTATTTTGAGGGATGTAAACAAAAACAATGGTCCCAACGTGTTTCCTGTTTTACATTTTTAATTTCTATAGCTTCCGAGAATCCAAAAACAGCCACATATTGTTATGATAGCTGTTTTAACAGTAAGTTATGATTGAATTGCCTCTTGTTACAGTGATGAAATAGTTTGATAACAAGCAGAAAATGTTCATGGGCCAATGACATCACCACATTGAAATGGTCTATATATGTTTATGTATAGTTGTTTTACTTTAAACACAATGAAAAGAACCTATCCATCACCATGAAAATGATATTACTAAATCGACACATAAAAATTAGGAAAATTTTCATTTTAGAAGAGGCATTTGCATTTCTTCATTGAAATTTGTGAATGTAGAATGCATCTTTACAGTAGCATTTAGATTATGTTTAGTTGTGATGCAGATTAAAAGACTTCAACACCAGACAATAGGATCTCTGTCTGCTCATTGCCAGTTTTCGTGTATGGGTTATACAGCTGCTCCTTGGAAACTAAACGAGTGTTATCAGAACAAATCAAATGTTTCTATTGCCTCCATATATGAAGTGAAGCAATTATAAGCCCCTTAGTGCAGAGAGTAAATTATATTAATTGAGACCGCAGCTGAGGGGAAACACTTGACAGTTCCCACTCACCTGCTTCTCAATGTTAATTTACCTTGCTGGAGCCCTTTCTGACATACCCTGTTTCGACAAGTGTCATTCACTTTAATTTCAGCATAACTCTGACTGTCAGAACCACAATTCATACACTGCATGAGCACAAATTTATTTTCACTAGCCTTAATCAAACAAAAAGAAGAGACGTCATACGGATCATAATGTGGTAATTTCTCTTTTGCAATTAATATTTTTACTGCACTAAACTGATCTAAAGTGACAGTAAATATATTTATAATGTAAACCAAATATTTGATTTCGAATAAATGCTGTACCTCTGTTCATCAAAGATTCCTGGAACAATGTACACTATAAAAAATTATTTGTAAATTAACTGTTTATTTGGGGATTTTTTCCCCACTTATTTATGCTTTTGAATTGCATTATGGGATCTTCATCTTTCCTCCATAAGCTTTCAAGAGTTCACACTTAGCTGATGGTTGGTAATATAGCTTGTTTGGCATGCTGTCCCGGGAGAGAGCCCTGAGCTCACGAGATCCTCGAGCCCTGGGCTCCCTCCCGTTTGGAGAGCGAGAGGGGAGCTTAAGCTCAGGTAGATCTCGATGAACTCCCCGGACTTATTTCTGGCTAAAAGAATGGCTGAAAAGAGATGTATACTTATTAAGAGCTTGGCAATGGTATCGCTTTAGTGTGTTCAATTTACTTAAATTGCGTGTTTTTTGGACTGTGGGAGGAAACCGGAGAACCCGGGGAAAACCCACGCGAGCACGGGAAAAACAAGCAATATCCGGACAGAAATGTCAACTAGTTTAGTTGGGACTTTAACCAGAGACATTCTTGCTGTGAGGCGACAGTGCTAATCACTGGGCCACCATGTCGCCCATCTGGGAAGAAGGAGGAGTAGGGGTGGGTGGGTGGGGGGTTCTTCAAGACGAAGGTACTGAGATAACAGAACTCTAGTGATCTAGGAATCATCTGATTGGTGAATCAATTGCGAGCTGATGCGGGACCAGCTGTAAGCAATCATAAGCACGTGATCCTCTCGAAATTAGTTTATAAATAAACTTCACTTTGTGACTTTTGTTGACATTTTCAATAGTTTAAAGTGATATATTGTCTGTGTTTGTGTTGTCAATTACGGTACAGAAACCTGGTAGTAAACTGCCAGTACATTTTTTTTGTTATTTATTATTTCTGAAACAATATCTTGTACTAAGATGCCAATAAAAGTCACTTTGTTAATCTGCAGTGTTAAATATTCAACATCGAAAGTCGACAGAGCAGAGACAATATATCCTGCACTTGCTGCTATTGCACTCCTGGTTAGACCTAAACTGCATTTTGTTGCTTTGTACTTGCACATGTGTAATGACAATACATTTGAATCAAATCTAATCTAAAACTCCCATAATGCAATTCACAACGGTAAATAAATAGAAAACACCATGTTAAAACCTGTTAATTAACGGATATTCTTTACTGTGTACAGTGGTTGTCACAAAAACAATATGCAGCACAATGTTTTCAGCATTGATTATAAAAGAAAATGGCTCTTCACTACTAAATAGGTTGAATTATTTTTAAAGAATCATGTGACACTAATGTCAGCTTTATTATTTTATTATATTATTCATTCATTCATTTTCTTTTCGGCTTAGTCCCTTTATTAATCTGGGGTCGCCACAGCTAAATGAACCGCCAACTTATCCAGCATATGTTTTACGCAGCGGATGCCCTTCCAGCCGCAACCCATCTCTGGGAAACATCCAAACACACTCATACACTTTGGACAATTTAGCTTACCCAATTCACCTATAGCGCATGTCTTTGAACTTTGGACCGGAGGAAACCCACGCCAACATGGGGAAAACATGCAAACTCCACACAGAGATCCCAACTGACCCAGCCGAGGCTCGAACCAGCGACCTTCTTGCTGTGAGGCGATTGTGCTAACAACTGCTATATTATTACTATATTATTTGATGAATCCTTTTAGCATGAGTAATTTACATTTTTAAATCTACTCAACATGTTACAAATGTCACGAATTTATACTGAAAAGTAAAAATGAAGAAAAGAACATAAATCCTAATCACGTTGCACTAAAGGTGTTTTTTAAGGTCAAGATCAAGTAAATGAATATTTTATCATGTATTGAAGTACATGCATATCAAAAAGCATACAGATATCAACAGCATTAACAAATGCAAATGTAGCTTAATCATTCAAACGCCACTAGCAAGCAATACCAAGGTCATGAGGTTCAGTTCTCAGCGAATGCATGCATTTGATTAAAATATTTCAGTTATTATTATTATATATTAATATTATTATGTGGACTTTCAGATTAAAGGTATGAGAGCTGTCACTGGGGTGGTACTTTCTAAAAAAGGTACACATTTGTTCTTTTTAGGTACTAACACAAAACCCTTCAGGCATTAAAGGTGCTGTATGTAAGTTTTTGACTCTTCTAAAGCATAAAAATACCATAATATGTTTGCAGATATTTAAGAAACATGCCAAGTGAACATTGTTGTTTATCTGAAAAACAATGCTGAAGTCAGATATTCTGCTTTGAAAATGTCTCTAACGTGCCAGAACGCTGTCTTTGTTTTGGTCTATTTAACTCCCTAATGCCAGTTTAGCCAATTATATTTCACCCCCTCTGGGTTGCCTTGTTGGAAAACCGCGTATTTCATTCATTCATTCAGAAAGGCTCTGAAAGCATGTGTCCGTGACTGAAATGTGACCTCCGGTGGACAGTAGCAGCCTCCAAAATGAGACGCAGATTCAGAGTTCCACATGAGGTTATTAATTAGCAAATTATATAAATATTACGAACGTAAACATTAGGTGAGTAGGTTACGTTGTAACCCCATGTCCTAACAACACGCTATGTGACGAGACTGCAGTGATAAGTAATTGACACTTTGCTAAGCCCCATCCTCCCTAGTTACTGTTGTTATGCCTGTCAAGCTTTCGTGCCTGGCACGTCTATTACAATATGTATGCACCAGTGTCAGGCATTCCCAGGTATATAATTAGTCATTTTTGGCGAACAGATGAGATATCTGAGAAAGCCAGACAAAAAAGGACTGCAGTATGCATTACAGGGGTATACTCACGACATAATACGCAACCAATTAGAAAATAATCCAAATTGAAGCTAAAGCCTAGCCGCCTCATACGCTGACCATTCAACAGCTTAGTTCATGCACAGCAGGATAGGTGAATAATTTGATAATAACAAATTAAACAGTGATTTCTCTTCTTTTTTTTACCCAAAACGCCTGATAGACTAATTTATGTGCAATGAAATATAGCGTTACTAACCGACGAGGAAACACGCATGGACAGTGCTTCTACATAATTCATTCATAGAAAGAACAGCCAGAAAGGGGAAATTGATGGATTTGTGCCAAATATTAGCATCATTGACCCATAACAATGTACAGTAGCTATAACTGTCAGTATGTTTATGTGCTTTTTATACCGTTTCTATTCTAATTTGCAGTTAAGTGGAAAAAATAAATAAATTGAAATGCAAATCAAAGTATAAATAGCAGAAGTGAACAAATAGATTTTCTCTACCAGTAAATATTAATCCGACACCAAATATAAAAGCAGACACTAACCCGCATCGTCACCAATAACTAAATCTCCAAAAGGCCGACGAAAACATCGGTGAATTGTAGCTTTGACATGGACATGAGGGATATATAAATTACTGAAAAACAGCTGCGGGTGAAGTATATTCATCTGTTTTGTTCTGTTGATACGTAATCCAAATATTGGTAGCTCGAAACAGAAGGAAATATGACTGAATTGTGCTGCTTTTACAGCCCCTCACACAGCTTGATCCATGCTGGCATTTCTTCCCTTGGGTTTTAGGTTTTGGAATGGGAAAAAAGTTCCACCACCCCGTCCAAACTTTTAGCATACCGGGCATCAGATTTGTACAATCCATATGCACAACGCTTTGGGTTGTTTCCCTCCCTCAAAAGTTTGACAGACCTCCCGCGCATAGCTACGGTTGCTAAGCCACGATTGGTTTGAGGCGGTTTTCGGGTGTGGCTTAGCAAAGGGTCAATTTGGCTGTTTGCACAAGACGAAACATGACAGAAATTTAAATACAGCCATTCAGAAGCACAGAATATGCACTCCCTCACGAAATGGTAAGGTTTATAATCTAATTAATACATATTAAACCTCTTTAACATTATTAAATGTACATGCTAAATCACTATGCGTTGGTTTTGAGTCACAGTTTTAAAGTTCAATTTCATTTATTTTATTTATCAATATTGTTTATTTTATTCTAAAGATCTGAGGTGAACTATCTGCTACTGCTTTCAGTAGTATGGTAATAAATGTCATGTAAAATGGCATTTAAACTCACATTATTAGCATTTAACACTGAATAAAGCACACAAGGTGTACCTGAGGTAAACATTGTCAGTTTTCTGTTGTTCAGCTGCAAGAAATAGAAGCCGTTTCTAATATATCAATTCTAATATATCTAATAAGGTGTTGGTTAGAACAAAAACTCCTTTTAATATTCCTTCTATCGCGTGCCATTGCTTTTATATAGAACACGATTTAAGTCAGCCTTGTTGTTCCTCAATCTGGCAACCTGCGCATGTGTTTGTTTTGATCCAGGCATGCAATACCTAGTTCAACTACTGGGTGTCAAACTTACATACTGCACCTTTAATATGTACCTTGTAGATACCAACATGCACTGTAAAAAACTGCTAGGATCCACACAATTATTTCATTTTGTCCCAACACAAATCGATTAAGTTAACTTAAGTGCATTGAACATAAACAATTAAGTTGTCCCCCCAAAAACTTAAGAATTGTGTTGTTTCAACTTATTTTAAATAAGTAGTTTAAACAAGCAGCAAAAGTAATTTTTGAGTGGATTTCAATTTCAGTACAAATGTGTACTTTTTGGAAACCGCCCCAGCTCTTGTATCTTTAAATCTCAGCGTGTACTGATTATTAAATAAACCATTATATTCTGCTATTAATGTGCCATTATTTTGTACTGTCTTCCAGTGATAGTATGACTGTCCCTGTCCCACACATTGTAAATCGGTTGTATTTCTTTTGGTGGGATTTCAAGCTTTCCTGAACTCACTGTCAGCGGCACAGTTGTCAATTTTTCGGATCAATGTGCTAGCCATCTGTCAATCAGCTGTCAAAAATGGAAATCTCTAATATTTTTACTGGCATCTTTCCTCCCAAATTTGGCACGCTATTGTTACATTTATCAGTTCCCAAATCGTTTCATTTTGTCTCTATCTGTCACGGAAAAATGTGAGGTAAAAAAAATAATCAAGCATGCATGGCACCTTCGATGGGGCTGCTAGCTGTTGCTGGCCTACTTCCTAAAAATAGCATCTAATACCAAGGCAGATTCCAAGACTTTTACTGTACTGCTTTCTCTCTCTCTCTCTCTCTCTCTCTCTCTCTCTCTCTCTCTCTCTCTCTCTCTCTCTCTCTCTCTCTCTCTCTCTCTCTCTCTCTCTCTCTCTCTCTCTCCCCACCCAAACCAACCGCCACCTTCTCTCTTTGTCTCCCCTTCTCTCTTCTATCTCTCTCCTCACACTCTCTGAAAAAGTGTTTTTAGCTATTTATATCATTAACGGTATATGTTAAATTCTGCATTTGTTCATAAACTGAAATGTTCTGTGCAATTTTATGATACACAAAAAATGCATGCATAGTGAAACATGGTGTTTAATTAAGGTCAAGATGTTATTAAATAATGAAATAACGATTAAATATGTATTAAGGTTTTTATATAGTTTTTCTACTAAGGTGTTTTTCTTATATAAAAATATAAAGAAAATAAATATTTGATATTTTCTTGCTGTGTGCTGGTGCAATGTAGTTTCGTTCTTCATTATATCTCCTGCACTATAAAACTATGATATGACAATAAATCATGAAAACAAATGTTTGTATTTTACTTTATCTTATTTTATTAAGTTTTTTATGTAACACAAAGTTTAACTTAATATTTTTGTCTGTTTAATTGATATAAGTTGAGATAATATTTGATTAATATTTGAAAACAAATATTTGATTTGATTTAACAAAGATTATGTGATGTTTTGAACTTGAAACTTAAATAAACACGATATTAAATTAAATGTAACACATTATTTACAATTTGACTTTCCTACGCCATTTTCATGCAAATGTGTAAAGCATTCACTTACATTATTTCATTTTTTAATTATGCAATAAGTTAAATCTCTCGTATTACATCACAGTACTGAAGAAGGAAGTAGTGTAAAAGATGTTGCACCATTAATAAAAGCAGGTAAAGGTCTCCCTATTTTTAGCCCTACATCACATTTTTTGGCTGGGATTATGCAGCTTTCAGGATCAAAGCAGCAGCAGGTTGGTACAGAAGTAAAAATCACATTCATTTTCTCAATAGGAGATTTTTTTTAATGATACCTTAAACTGTTAAAAACCACTGTGCGATATGATGTTGATAATTAATATTATTAGCATTTGTTGAAGCCATCACCCTATTTTATGCATTAAATAATAAGACAATGTCTAACAGCTGGATTCTTGGTGGAAACTGGATTTTGCACTAAAAGTTCCACCAATCAGTGGAGCAAATTACGACAAAAGGACATTTATATTTACAGTAGTATACCTTAATTCACACCGAATCTTTTAAATTGAACAGTATACACAGGGACTGATAATTATAAATCATTGAACGTCAAATCATGAAACTGAAACTAGCAGCGTGTGTAATATGCACTTACAAATACTCATATGCGTCTTTCATTTGGTACCAATCCAAATGTGTTTAATGTGAGTTTTAATTGATGTTTAATTGCATTGCATACTGTAAATCACCTTGACATTTAACTTGATGAATGTTACAGGTAGGGATGCACCGATTGGATTCGTTTGTGGGCGATACTGATGCCAGTTTTAATAAACTTTGCTCGATTCCAATACCGATACTAATATTGGTCAATTGCATATAGTAATATACAATAGTATCTTTTTATTCATAAAATTCAAACCAGGCTCATTCTGAAAATGTACCTCTATATACATTGGAGACCGCCAAATATGTACCAGGAGGTACTTTTTTTTGCAGTTTTTGTTTTTGCAAGTCCACTAAAGGTCGCTGTGTATGCTTTTTAAGATCTCTCAACTGACCCACCCTCCTCCTTACCTAAACTAAACCCAACCAATAGTATTTTCAAAAGCACAGATTGGCCAATCCACAAACTTACCTAAAACCAACTGACAATTTTAAAAATCAATCCAGAAAAAGAAAAGCCCTTGCCTGATTTTTACCATGTTTTCAGATTTTACCACATTCTCACCCTGTTATTTACTTGTTTATTTTATTTTTATATTCTGTTATTGTCTTACCCGCTTTCTGGAACCGTTCCTCACCGGACTCGAACCCCATCATCATGGTCAACTCCTCTCAGCGTCTCAAGTCCACCAAACGGGTAACGCCGTCCATATGAAGGTAACAGGTCAGCTAGTAAGCGTGAAAAGGAATGGCGTCATACCACCCCATAGCGTTCGTTTTAAAGACAAAATACAGCCATACGTACTTCTGGCTACATAATTCACCAGAATTTGCAGAAACGTATATAGGGTTACATTTTCAGAATGAGCCTATGTCGCACAATGTACAGTTTCAAAGGGCAATTTTAGCTTTTCAGTATTTCTTTTAACAACAGTAACTTTTATTTTACATATAATAAAACACTTTCTTTAATAAACTCAACAAATAAAGTGTTTTTCCTAAATTATAAATGTTGCTGCTCTAAAAATATTGACTTACTAAATACAGTCTGTTTAATTCTATTGTCCAAGATGTTTTGGCCCAAACTAATTGGTTTTGTGTCAGCGCTTAAGCATGGTGCACACCAGTTTCTTTCCCAATGCACATCTGACATTTTGTATATATTAGATTTAGGTCTGATATTTTGTACAGATAGGTGACGCAGTGGCTCAGTGGTTAGCACTGTCGCCTCAAAGCAAGAAGGTCGCTGGTTCGAGTCCCGGCTGGGTCAGTTGGCATTTCTGTGTGGAGTTTGCATGTTCTGTGTGTGAATGAGTGTGTATGGGTGTTTCCCAGTGCTGGGTTGCAGCTGGAAGTAAGCTGCAGTAACTGTGTAAAACATATGCTGGAATAGTTGGCAGGTCATTCCGCTGTGGCGACTCCTGATGAATAAAGGCATGGGAAAATGAATGAATGAATTTTCTACAGATTATTATATATTGTTTTTGGGTTTTTTTGGCTAATATTTAATGGTTTTGCGCTGAGAAGAACATTGGATTATACAAAATATGTCCTGCTCATTTCCTTCATGTGATTAATCAACCATTGGTGTCTGCCCTTTTCATATTACTGCAAAGATAGCTTTAAATTAATCCAACATCGGCTGGTAAACATTGGCAGCTGGTACATTGGTGCATTCCTAGACTCAGATAATAAAAAAAGTCTGATTTGAAAATGTAATATGTCATTCACAATGCTTATAGTTATTTTCCCTCATTAAAGCTGTTAAGTATACTGTCTTTTATAGTACACTGTAAACACTGCAGGGTTCTGCACAATTTTCAAATATTTCAAATTAAATCTGGCCATATTTGACTCACCTATAGCAGGTTGGTTTGACTCTATAATAAATATACTTCCAGTATAAAAAATACTTCCAGAACTAAAGTTTATTTCATCAGTCTATATAAAAATATTATTTTTAACGTTACAATTTTTAATGTAAGAGAAATTTGTGAAGAGCTAATGAAACCAGTGTCTTTTTTTGTTGTTTGCTGTGCTTAGTGGAAGTAAACATGCCAAGGTTTGCTTTCATGAGACTACCCTTCTCTTAACCTAAAATGGCTGAAATGAGCCAACTCTTCATTTTTTGCCATATGTTCATGTGCCAGAAATAAGAGAAGCAAGCTATTCTGAGTCACATTGACTTCCTGTTGGGGTCCTGAATAGCAGCTTTTTTATCAAGAGATATGAGTCATTCCAAACCACTCTAAAATAACTTTGAATATCATGTTGATCGCATTTAATATTTCCCAGTTGATATTGAGGATAAATTAATTTAAACACTGTTTGTATTGATACTTTTTGGACCTTTTGCTTGTTTCAGCTAAATATTTGGTCAAATATGGACAAACCCATGTTGTGGGGTTTACAGTTTAATTGAAAAATGTAAACACTTTACAACAAGGTTCCATGTATCATTATTGTAAAGGTTTGTTAATGTATTTACTAACATGAACTAGTAATGTACAATACTTGTACATCATTCATTAATCAAAGTTTAACATTTACTAATGCATTAATAAAATCAACACAGGCTCATTGTGAAAACGTACCCCCATATACATTTCTGGAGATCGCAAATTATGTAGCCAGAGCTAGATATGGCTGCATTTTGTCATAAAAGCAAATGCTACGGGGCAGTATGACACCACCGACGGTTTCTGTTTTTTTCACACTAGCAGCTGACCACTTACCTTCTTGTGGACGGCTTTTCCGCTGTTACCAGTTTGACCAGTGGCTCGCCACGTACGCCAGACTTGAGACGCAGAGAAGAGTTGACCATGACAACGGGGTTTGAGTCCGGCGAAGAACGGTTCCAGAAAGCAGGTAAAACAAAAACAAAAGGCAAAAAATAAAATAGACAAGTAAATAACAGGGTGATAACGTGGTAAGATCTGAAAATATAGTAAAAATCAGGCGGCCTTGAGGGCTTATCTTTTTCTGGATTGCTTTTGAAAACACTGTCAGTTGAGTTTAGGGAAGGGGGTGGGTGGGGGTATCGGACAGTCGGTCGGTCAGTCAGTCAGTCAGTCAGTCAGTCAACAGTGGCCTTTGGTGGATTTACGTGAGAAGAGCAGGTGCTTAATGGCACTCACGAGAGAAATTTGAGATCTGAAAAAGCATTCACAGCGGCCTCTGGTGGATTTGCAAGAACAAAAACTGCAATAAAAAGTACCTCCTGGGACGTATTCTGCACTGTCCAGAAATGTATGCAGGGGTACGTATCCATAATAAGCCTGGGTTGAATAAAATCCAAATTCATGCTTGTTAGCATGCACTCTGATTCTGAGTTAACAAGGATTAATAACAATGAACAACTTTATTTTAATAAATACTGTAATGCATGTATTGTTCATTGTTAGTTCATGTTAGTAAATACATTAACTATTACAACCTTATTATAAAAGCTTTACCAAAACAATATTTGACCCAGGAGAAGATTGAAAGAACAAAGTGTGTCAACTCAAAGATTAATATATGAAAAAACAAATGAACGACCTTGTGTTTTGAGGATAGAAGAACTGCAAGTCATGTCAGCTGCCTACGTATGACCAAATGCAAAAAAAAAGTCACAAATTGTTTTGTTAGCCAACTTTCTCCCATGGTTTATCCAAAGCACACACTTTTCTTCAGGCAGATGGAGAAGCTCAGCTGTATATGAATGTCTGATGCAGTCTAATCAAGCGGCTGTGTGTGTGTGTGTGTGTGTGTCTGTGTGTGTCTCTGTGTGTGTGTGTGTGTGTGTGTGTGTGTGTGT